>JAKCPI010019890.1:0-20338 GCA_023213315.1 Euborellia annulipes | reverse complement strand
CCATATAAGACTTTGGCGATGAGAATATATCTATTGTGGGGTCAGGCATTTCTATTTAAGTCATCTGGGTATCCAAATGGCTTAAATAAAATCATCGGACTGCCTGGGTCCGAACCCGCGACGTTTGGTATAGGAGGTAGGCGTGCTACTTACTACGATTTATACCATTTGGTATTCAAATGATTTAAATAAATTTATCAGACTGCCTGGAATCCGAACCCCTTGCCTTGCCAGTTTATCATTATTGACATTTGTCAACAACTCTCGACCACGGAGAGGAGGGGGGGTATTTTTTAATAATCAAATTTTTCAAATTTGTTTCCCATTTTCATCAAAATTTTTGTCCGATTTCTTTACGTTGATCGAATATTAATTAAATCACTTATAGACCAATTCAGATCGTCTGTCATTTTTGAATTTTTATTGATCAACCAAAGTCTACTTTTTGTTGATACTATCTTCATCTTAATCATTAATTGTATAGGTACTCTTTAATCTGTATTATTCTTGGAAAGAAGAGAATCCAAACCTCAAGAGTGATAAGAGGGGAGGAACTTTGAAAGGATTCACAGGAGTTTTTCGGGGAGGAGGTATCTGATATGACTTTCTCTTAATACAGCTCTTGAAAAGGAACGATACTTTATTTAAATGATGAATATTTAAATTATTATATTATTCATTATATCAATAATAATTATAATCACTGCTGAATATTAAGCCATTAATCTATGCAGAGGGGATAAGCTTATAATCCTGTGTTGGAGACAACTCGAGTTCAAATCCCCCTCATGGCAAAATATTATACAACTCTATTTGAGATGCCTCCTCCCTGAGGAAGGAAACGGGAACCCACCTCAGTATCATTCCCATGAAAATTACTCCTCAGGAGTAACCATAACGTGTCAGTTCTGGCACTCATGACTGAAGAGAAGAGAATCTATGCCTAATTAATTATCAACGATTTCTAAAGAATTTTTTTTTAATTTTGGCTCTTTGAACATTCCACTTTTATTCTTTTTTATTTTATTTATTAACTATACACGTATTTGATGCGCTTTTATTCTTAAAATAGCAGCTAGAGTATATAAAAATATATTTTTTTAATCAAACTTTATATTACTTTTAAAATTGGTAACAACACTGTTTTTTGCATTGCACGATAAGGGAGTTGATTCATATTTGCTCAAAAATAAAAAATAAGGGTATCTTTATAGGTACACTATCCAAGGTCAAATCACCTCTCCTAAAATTTTATGATATTTTAATATGAAACGTATAAAATTCCGACCAAACGGCCTAATTTTTTTTTTTATATAAACTAAAAAAGTTTTTAGAACTCTTGTTGATAAATTTTAATACTAAAGTCTTGTATTTTACTTTTTTTTTTTTTAAATAATTATGCAAACTGAGAATACAGTCAAAGGTGTCTTTAAACGTAAAGATTTTAGGAACACTTAGAAATTTTTTTTTTTAAGAGAAATATAAAATTTATTTAATAGATGCTTATTCTTTTCGAAAATTTTATAGTGTCGTAAAGATGGGCTGATGAGGAAGTGGTTGTTTACATAAAAGACAATTTGCCTCGGGGAAAAAAACTTTTTACCTTTTGCTCTTCTCAAAGATAATAAAAATTAAAAAAAAAAAATTTGAAAAACTTCATTATAATTTTTTGATTAACAATTTATTTTATTAATAAAAAAGAGTGTTTGAAATATTATTTTAAAAACCCTCCTCATAGGTTCCTGAATTAAATATATATAAAAAATATCTGTATATAAGAGTGTTTTAATTGAATATTCCCAATTTTTCTTTCTCAATACTTGTCAATCCAAATTCATCATCTTCTTTGTCGATAAATGGATTCTGTGTCCACCTAAATTTTGTAAAATAAGTTTTTTAAATTTAAGTGTTTAAGGGGGTCCAGGAGCGACGTCTAAACGTACTTTAAAAAAAAACTAGACTATTATAAGGAATTTTTCAATGACGTTTTTTTTTAAATGAATTAAATTCATAAGAGATTATTGGGACATCGAGCTATAATTTTTTTAATGACTTATTAAAAAATTAAGGAAATTAATTTTTTTGTTATCAAGCAAATACAAAAAACAATCAGTCCCAATTTTTTTAAATTTAAAAATGAATTTATTGTTATTATTAATCACATATTAATTAAGAAAATTTTAAAATAAGCTTATCTGATTTATTTAAAATTCATCTGTCAAATTAGTTCAGCATATATGTATGAGAAGGGAATGACTGAGGGGTCACCCCTAATAAATTAAAAAAAAAAAAAAAAAAATTAGTTTAGCATTCTTGCAATAAATGGCATGCAAGTCTAACAGACGATCCCCTTTTGGTCTAAATCTGGCCTATATTTATATATTTTTATGCTTTTATAAAAGATACATAATATATTAATATAATAACATTTATAAAGTATTTATTGTTAAAAGATCAATGAAAATCAACCAAATGCATTAAATATTATTGGCTACCATTCTGCCATCTCTTGGCAAATTTTTAAATTACTTGATATTTGGGCATACTTTTAATGACACACAACGCCATCTTAGCGGGAAAAACATACGTAACCACTTCACTCCCGTAGCCCCTTAAGTACACAATAAATTTTTTTTTTTTTAATTTATTATTTATAAAACTAGCATTCATTTGGAAAATTGTTCTTTGAGGCTAGTAATATTCGCGCCTCCCAGTTTGGAAAACGGTGGTTTAATGTTTAATAAAAAAAAAAAAAAAAAAAAAAATTATCTACATTTAAAATAATGATGCATTTAATAACCATTTAAAAATTAACTCTATTTATATAATAGTTACGGGTAACTAGATAATGACAAAATCAACATTTTTGAATTATTTATGAGAAATAGCATGAGATTAAATGAACTGAATAAATCAATTAAAAGTGGTATTGGAGTTGAGTCCGAGCGAGGAGAGTTGAGCCCCACCCCCGCCCAGACCAGGATATCCTCAATCCTGTGCTGGGATCAATCAGACATGAGACGAGGTGGAGTCGCTTCCCACGGCCCTAGGGGTCCAATCAACACCCGAGGAACTTTCATGCAATATTCTTTGAGAAAGATTTGTGGTGGCAACATCAGATTATTTTTATTATTTATTTAATTCCCCAACTTCTATTCTAATAAAAAAGACATGGTCTTTCTTTTTACATTAAGGTGTTAGTAATAATAAATTATAAAACTCTAGAAGAGAATGTGAAAACATGTTTATTTTTTAATTAATTTAGATTCTCAGTAAACTACATACTGCATATAATGAATAAATTAAATGAAAATTCGAAACTTGAGTTCTAAACTGTAATTTTAGTTTTCATTAAACTTTAAAAGGATTTTTGTTTTCCTTCTCTATTAATTAAATAGTAACGGAATAAAGGTGGATTAAGGAAGAAAGAAAGGTAATTATTTTCCCTTAACAAATTTTTTAAAAACTGATGTTGACATTAAAATGCCACCGGAAGTGACCGCGGTCGGGGTTTCCCACTGCAGAACGTTCGCATTTAGTGGAGGATTTTTTTTATTAAATAAAAATTAATGTTTTTTTTTTTTCACTTTTTACTTAAAAATTATTGCTAAAGTTTTTCTATTTTTTTAAAGTAAAACTTTTATTTGATGGTCTCAAATTTTTTCGCTCTTCTATCAGCATGTCGCGTTACAGGCCGTGACGTCAAAGGCCGTGACGCTACAATCCATGACGTCACAAGCCGTGAAGACAAAAATAGGAAAGTTGAAATTTAATATATATGACGAATTATAAAAAATATTTGTGAGATTTAATTATTCAATTTTTAAATTGATAAAATATAATTTTTAAAATAATTTAAAATGATTCAAACCTTCAATTGCTAAATAAATATTGTTCTCAGTTTTTAACATGCGTCTATTGATTTCCCATTTTCGAATTATTAAGTTAAGATTAAAAACGCGATTCTATTACCCTTTATTGAATAATTTTCTGAAAATTTTCAGTTAAAAACCTACGATCCGAAAAAAGTTTCACTTGCATCGTGGTTTCATAAAACCAGAATGATTTTTATTATTTTAACGAATAAAATGAAATGAAATGAAATTTTTCTCTCAAAATTATTCCACCACACTAAAAAATAAAAAAATTAGTTGACATCCCTGGCATATTGTATTTTTATTACTCCAATTGTCTCTGTTAAACGATCTATTATAGAACAATATTTTACTTTTCTATTGTGAAGATCTATAATTTTTTGGTTAAAAAATTTACGAGTCCAGAAGGGAACATCTTAACAAAATCAAGAGCCCCAAGGGTACGGCTCTTGCGAAATCCACCATAATTCTTATTTAAAACTTTTCGATATTTTTTTTTTTACCTTTATAGAACGAGTACGATAAAGAATTTTTTATAATATCTGCACCATCTTCTTTTTTATATGATTCTATCACATTTACAATACAATACAAAAGATGAATTTTTATCAAAAGAAGGGTGGAAAAAATGCAAATAATGAAGGAAAAAAAAAATTTATATATGCAACAGACTTTTTGACTGAATTCCACGAATGCAAATTGCCGGTAATCTCCCGTATTGTATATAAAATGTTTGCGGCCAATGGTAAATTCGGGATGTGTGTCCAGGGAAGCTGCTCTATATCCCAACATGCGGATATGTATTACAAACGCCTCGCCCAGGGAAAGCTACACCAATTTAAAATTTAATATAAACACACATCAGGACGGTGGCACCAGCAGGCAGCTTGTGCAAGGATTACCATATATTTTGCTGCATCTGATTAGCTTGATCTCGCTACTATAAAATGTACGACATCCACCCAACGAAGAATAGATTCAACCGAGAGAAAATATGGAGTTTAATTATCACAATAACGAATTTCACATTTGAATATGTTGTTAATTATAAAATTCGCGTTTCCAGTATCTGATGACTTTAAGTGTTTCAATAATTATTCAATTTAAATGACAAGATCTTTTGAGTGTTATTTGTCTTTTCGGTATTTAAGACCATTTAGACCAGTGGTTCCCAACCCAAGTGGGCGATTTGGGTTTATTTATTTTTTTGAATATATTTTATATGAATAAATGTTCCGTTTGGAGGAGGAATATCAAGACCGCTTAACCGAAGTGAAAACTTATATGGCGGCCCAAGATTTACCCTCAGAGTGACGGTTCAGATTCACTTACTCGCCAGCACTCGCGGTGTGTACAAAGAAGTTTCCACTTCAAATTGTGTTAGCAATACCCGAGTCAAAAAACAATTTCTAGTTTTAACCTCAGAAGCCTTAATTTCTTTGATGTTTTATAAAATAATTCTACTTTAACACTCAAAACCCTCATTGAAGACTATGAGGTTTAAATAAGAATTACCGATTGATTTGAAATCCTAACTATAACCTCGAAACTCTCATTTGAGGTTTGAGTATAGAATAATTTCTACATGGATTGAAGTTTTTGAGGGCTAATTGTAGATTCTGCAGTTCTGGTTTAAACCTAAAAGTTGTAAAATGATCCGTAAGTAGGATTTTGAGGTTCACACTGGGATTACTTTCTATGTTGAATCCAATCTCCAAAAAAATTAAACTGACCCTCCAAAACCTCACTGAAGCTTTTGAGGTTTAAATAGGAATTTATGTTTTGACTCGGGTATTTAGATTCTTTTAATCTGCGACATTTTTCACAGCGTGCCATGAACCAACGATAGCAAAATAAGAAATATTTAGAGACTTTTTTGTATAGGATTTGTTTTTATAGCTACTGATTGATTAAAAATATTCGTGTAGTAGGACTACTGTCTATTGAATTTTTTTTTAGAGTTAGAGTTATTAAGAGGTGTCAAAAGAAGATACCTTCCAAAATATTTAGATTTCATAAATGGCGGATATGATTCTTGATTATTTTTCTATGTTGCATATAATCCCTTTAATTCTTTATATAGCAATTTGAAATCATTGTATCAATAAGTATCAATATTAATATTCTCAGGGGGCTGATTAATCTAGAAAAGAACGTTAGTAAGTAGGATGAACAAAAATTGAACTCTATTAGCTTACCTTTATATTTTTGGGATCCAAAATCCCATGTATCGTCTTATTACTTAATAAAATTTTTATTAAAAAGATAATGATCTTATTACACTGCATTAGAGAAAGGAATTTATAGTATTCGTGTCCCCACATAGTCTGGATTGTTTATGTAAAAAGAAAAGTATTACCATAAAATCTGGCATTAAGAAGGTTCATTGATACATTTCTCAATAATAGGTCGGTGTAATATGAGAGTTATTTTTTCGAATACGAAAGCACTTAGAATAAATAAACGGCAATCATACAAAAATATGATAATGAAAAGTTATTTAAAGGGTTGTCACATCACATTTTTACTTATTTTGTTTCAAAATTCGCTCTTTGAAGTTTTTTTATTAATATTCATATATTAATTATTTTTTAAATGATACTTAACTCTTTCATTAGGGAGATTGTTCCTAAAACCAAATTATTTCTTTCTTTACTTCAGAATAAAAAATTGAGGCTAATATGAACAATTAATTATTATTATTTGTTTTTTGGAAATAAACTTTTTAAATGTTTCCCTTCATTCATAAAAATATTTTTTTTTTTATTTGTTTTACATGACCTTAAAAAAAACATAACAGGTGTTTCAGAATCCTCGAGATTTAATTTCATTATATTCTTTATGTTTACTTCCGGAAATGTAATCTCTTATTTATTCGACCAGTCAAATGCTAAATAATATTCAAAAAATAATATGAAATAATGATGATAATAATAATAATAACATGTTTATATTTTCCTTCCGTAAATGATCTTTTTATTTCTTATTTCCGTTAAAAAAATACGACTCTTAAAGTTTATGCTGGCTTTTTTTGCGGTTAATGTAATTTTATAATGAAATTACTCGAGATCCCCTCCGGTGAGGAACCCTCTCCCTCGTGCTAAACAACTGACCCCCTCCTTTGTAGAATCATCCAATTCTTATTAAAAACCAGAATAGAGAAATTATACAGAGCTATATGGATTAAATATAAATTCATTTGGAACAGAAATTGACGAGTTTTGATATTTATTTAAAAAAAACCTGGTGTGACTGATCGCACAGCACACAACTTTCTCTTACCCCTGGGCAAGAGAAAGTTGTTGTATAGTGTGCTTGTCAGCTTTTGTGTCGATATATTTAGTTTCCCTAGCACCTTAGTTAGAAACTTGACCAGTAAAAATCTGAAATACATCAGTAAAATGTTCTTCAAACAATTTTCACGAAAAATATTACTGATAAGCCTATACTTTTTAAAGGGCATATAAAAAATAGTTGATTTTTGAATTTTAATCAAAATCGTTGGAGCGAATTTTGAAAAAATCGAAAAAAATAAAAAATCTCAACTTTTTCTTAACCAATCATTTGAAATAAATAGGGATGGTGTCTAAATGGCTTTAGATGCCGAGAAAGACCTTAAATAAATGAAAAAAAAAAAAAAAAAAAAAAAAAAATGAATTTTAATCAAAATTGTTGGATCGAATTTTGAGAAAATCGAAAAAAAAAAAAACGGGAAAAGTACATAAATAAAGTACTACTGTAGTACTTTTAAGCTTGTTCAAAAGCTTATGTTGACTGTCCAGAACAGGGCCGGAACTAGGAGATTTTTTAAGGGGGGGCAAAATTTAATTTGCCGCCCCATCCTTAAAATTTTCTATACATAATTCATATCATTTTACCTTTTTTTTAGTAAATATTTCTTTAATTGCCGCCCCCTGATATCTGCCGCCCGGGGCACCGCACCCACTGCCCCCCTCTAGATCCGGCCCTGGTCCAGAAGGGTATCTAACTTAAATATAAAATTTCAACCTCGTAACTCAATTCCTTCATGCTTAAAATTGAACACACACAGACCATGTCGTGAAAACCACTTTTTTGGACTCTGGGGACCTCAAAACTTGTATATCCATCCAAATCTCGACATCGAATTTTTGACATGAATTCAATACTTTCTATATTATACATATATAGGTAAGAGAAAGTAAAAAATCTTGATCATCTTTCCACTAGTTGTTTGGCATCATTTTCTCTGCTCCTCTATGATGACGGATCTTTTCTTTTTTTTTTTTTTGTCAATCTCATCTCTTAAATTTGACATATCGCTTCTGTTTGTCTAAAACTCTTGATAGAAATTTCTCAATTTCATTAAATGGGAAGTGAGCAACATAATTCTAAAAATATACAGAAATTATTTTGATGATCAAATTAATATTTCCATCTCTCTTTTTAGTTCTGAAATTTATTAACTTCATATTTTCTATGGGTAAATTTGAAAGGATAAATTATATTCAATGAATATTATTATTATTATAATAATAATAATATTAGATTATTTGAATAATTCCAATTTTAATCATTAATCATTATCTCTATTCATATAATTGGTATGAAGGATAATTTTTTTGCCCCTCCTCGGGTCAGCGATTTCACCAATTAGATAGAATATTTGCAAGTCCCTTTGGCTGATTCTATTCATGCTCTCAATGTATCAATTATTTGATATAGTGTGTATAACAGCGGTTTAATGGGATTTCAGAATAAAATTCTGAGTGGGGGGTTGGGAGGAGGAGGAAAAGAGTGGAGATGGGATGGGCGATGATGTCGCCCGGGGGCGGTGCCCGGCTATTTATCGACCCGGGCGGGCCTGGGCGCTGCTTTTCCGGGGCCTCTGCGACCAAACCCAACCCAAGCCCCTTGATGGATGGGCACGGGGCCACCGGGGCATAAGGTCTTTCTGCCACTACCTTTTACCTACCAAGTGTCCTTACCTCTCCCTTTCGATGACCACCAAACGCTTTGGATCTTCCCGAATCACGAATCCTCTCTTAAAGGGATCACAATTTATGATCCTTGATCCTTTTTATATAAGATAAATTTCTACTTGTATTAAATGATGCTTTATAGGCTTACATTTACTTCTTTTTTTTTTTTTATTCAAACTCGTTCTAAACAGAGAGGGAACAAATCGCCTCAGAAAGTTTTTTTTTTTTTTTTTTTTTTTTTTTTTTTTATATAAATTATTGTAAGAAAAAGAGAAAAAATTTAGTTCATTTATAATCCGAATAAACTTTTTAATTTTATGAAAAAATAACACTTTTTACTTTCTCTTACCTATATATGATAATTAGGGACCGGATTTTTAGGTACGGTTTTTTGTAACACCCAAAATAGGTTATTTTAGGTTATCGTCCAATAAAACGCATTTGGGGGGGGGGGGAAAGTTTTAATTAATTTTAAATATATACAGAAATTTGTAAAAAAAATATTATTTTAATTATAATTTTTTTTTTTTTAATTTTAAAAAATATAATTGTAAAATTTTTATGGGAAAAAAGTTTTATTTAATTTTAAATACCTATGTATAAAAATTATTAAAAAATAAAAAATACAACAAATTACAGGTACCTAAAACATTATATAAGAAAATTAAATAATTCTGGAAGTACATAAAATGAAATACATAATTCTCTAATTATAAAATTTTTCTTCTCAATCTAAAAGCCAATAAAATTTAAAAAATCTCGGTAGATGAGTTTTATAATTTAGGTGATTTTAGGTGGCCCGAACTCATTTAGGTTTTTTTTTTTTAGGTTTTTCAAAATTTGGTTAAACAACCAAACCATAAGTCAAAAAAGATATTTGTCCATTTCGCGTTTGGAGTCAAGGAAAGAAAAAGGTGAAAACCTAAGAATCCGGTCCCTAATGATAATATAATATATAGAGAGAAAGTATTGGTTTCATGTCAAAAATTCGATGTCGAGATATTGATAGATATACACGTTTTGAGGACCTCTAAATCAAAAAAAGTGGTTTTCGCGAAATGGTCTGTGTGTATGTGGTCTGAGAACAAAATATCTCAAGAACGAAAAGAGCTAGGCGGTTGAAATTTTATATTTAAGTAAAGTATCCATTTGGGACGTGACACGAAGCTTTTGAACAATAATCGGCCGAAAAGTACTAGTACTTTACTAATGCACTTTTTCAGTTTTTTCGATTTTCTCAAAATTCGCTCTAACGATTTTGATTAAAATTTATAAATCAATTATTTTTAGATGCTCTTTGAAATGTATATTCTTATTTTGCCATTGAAATCTTATAAAGACCACTTTTATTCATAGAAAAGATAGGAGAAATGGTTGCCATGGTAACACAATATAAATATTTTCTATACTTATAAATTTTACATCTTGAATTCAAATGTACCGCCCTGTTGGAAACTAAATACATGTCGACACAAAAATCTGGTGTGACAAGCACAGAACACAACTTTCGATTACCGAAGGTAAGAGAAACTTGTGTGATGTGCAACCACTCACGCCAGATTTTTAGTTTTAGATCTATCTTTTGCTCTCTCTCTCTCTCTCTCTCTCTTGAATTTTTAATATCAATCAAAAAATTTTCTATTAAAAAAAAAAAAAATAGTTTTTTCGAAATAATTATATAATTGTTTGAATTTAATTCTTTTTGAATTACATTGCTCTTTGCCTGACTTGCTTTAAAACATTCTTTTTTTCTTGAAAGAAAAAACCATGTGACATAATATAATTTCACACTCCTAGGTTTTGACTTCTTTTTTTGAATATCATTTGCCCTCCATAATGCCCTTGATGCCAACGCTAAGGGTAAAATCATATTTCCTTCTTTTATTCTTTTGTGAGGGTGTAAAAGACAAGGGAAGGGCATTCAATGACGAAAAAGAGACGGAACGGCCCTTGAGGATGCAGAGGACCTCTCGACGTCACTTCTTCTTCACAAGGGATGGGAGGGTACCCGATGAGGATTGAGAACCGTCAACGAGCTAGCTATAAGTCTCTAAAAGAGCAAACCAGCCAGCCAACCTACTTTGCCCGATCAATTTCGTATATAATAATAAAATCTCTTCAGCTTATGGTGCTTGCGGCACGATAACCATAAAATGGACCATTTTTATTTTAATCTTCCCATAACTAAACTGAAACTTTATAAACCTGTTGATATTTCTTTTGCTACTTAGGCCTGTATGCCAAAACTGCACTGTTTGGATGGGTTTGTTTCTTAGCCAATTAAATAATCCCATTCGGGGATTTAGGAGAAGGAAATTTAGATGATCTTGTTCTTGATTTTTGGCGAAATTTATCTTTATAAGTGGAATCATTATTTTGGGGCTAGTGGCTTAGCCATTCAGCCAATCCAGGGCCGCAGACAGGGGGGCAGGGGGGCTATATCCCAGGGGCCCGGGCCCTTTGTGCTCCAACCTTAAAATTCTAATAAAAAATAATTTTCATGGTTAAAATTTCAATAAAAAAAAATAATTCTCCTCAAGTGGTGTTGCTGAAGTTGGTTTATTAAAGAGAAAAAAAAACGCTATATTTTCAGCAATTGTTTTTAATTCGTTAGTAAGGCAATATTTTCAGATATTTCGGAGACCTATCGGCACTCCTTCCTCAGTGTATTTCACCTCATTCACCACATTACGGCCCTTACAATTAAAACGCTTTTTTTTTTTTTTTTTTTATTTATTTGACCCTTTTCGGCCAGAGGCCATTGGGTTATACAAGATGATTACAAAATTATACAAAATATATATATCTACAATATATAAAAATAAATACAAATAAATCGATATACTGGTATACAATGAATATACATAAAATAGATACTTGAAAAAAATTAAAGATACAACATATATAGATATATAATAATATAGATATAAAAGAAATGCACTATACGCAACATATATCTAATACAAAGTATACATGTATAAAAATTATTCAGTGTAAAAAGTATAAGTAAATAAATATACAGAATATCAAGTATAAGTATAAGTATAAAATATACACATATAAAAATTATATAAAGTCCTAATCCCCTGGTAAACCCTCACAAGCAAATCTGGTTCGCCGAACAGAACTCATATACCATGGGGAACATAAACATTTGCACCCTGAGCCATTTGAAAGACGCCTACTGTTAGGCAGCCCAATTGACTCACCACTACATATGCACTGTCTGTGTGAATTTACCTGAGGTAGGGTTTTGAGGGTCTTTTAGGATAGACCATAAACCATCCCTTTGGACAATAAATAAATTTTAAATAAAGAATTTGCGAATTCCTCTTCTAGACACCGAAAAAAAACTTAAATTCAATTTTTAGCTTTTAATGTTTGCTTTTGTTTAATTCGTAGGGTTGGAGAAAAACAAAAAAAAAAAACTCAAAATGTCTGTACTTTTTTCAGTATCTCGCTTATATCTCTTAAACTAAGCATATTTTGTGCACTCCCCCATAATAAATTAGAAAGAGTATAAAATTTGGTTGATAAAACGAATTTTCAGACCAAATATTAACCGAGATTCGGCTGATCAAAATTTCTTTTTTTCATTTCGAGATACTTTGGACTTTTGTCAGTTTTTCGCTTATATCTCGGAAACTAAACATATTTTGTGAATTTTAATACATAATAAAGTTGTAGAGCATTAAATTTGCTAAGATTGGGTTAATAAATCGAATATTTAGAACCGATTATAGTTAGACCAAGTTCCTCGAAATGTAATGGGGGGTTGGGGTTCAAATCTCCCCCAAAGGACCCAAGCCATGACTAGATATTTAAGATATATAATACAAATTAAATTTCATAGAGGGTAAGAGAAAGTAAAATATTGATAATTTACTCTAGCTAAAAAAAAATAAAAAAAAAAAAAAAAAACGAATTAATTATAAATACCCTAAAAAAAATATTTGAAAAAATTTTCTTAACCCCCCCCCCCCTCCATCCAAAATTTCTGGCTAGGCCTATGTTAACTTTGATCAAAAAATTTATTTTTCCCTTTGTCTTTAGCCTAGGAGAAACGAAAATTTCATATGCAGAAGCTTATATAATATAATTAGAAAAATGTTACCTTTTAAAAATATTTTAATCTGGTTATTAATAAATCCATTCTTGGTGAGAATACGCATTATATTCACTTAATAGTTGCTATTATTATATAGGAACTATAAATTTAACACATTTAGATACACTTAAATAGTATGACTCATTAGCAGGGCCGGAACTAGGAGATTTTATAGGGGGCAAAATTTTATTTGCCACCCCCTCCTTAAAATTTTCCTTGATCTTAAAAAATTTTTCTGCGAAATTTTTTTTTTTTTTCGCGGAACCAAATGTTCCCGTCCGAAAAAATATTTTACCTTTTTTCTAGAGACGCTAAATTTCTGCCGCCCGCGGAACCAAAAAATTTTTTCGTGTGCCGCCCGCGGAACATTTCCACTTGCGCGGAACCAAAATTTTTTCCATTCCCGAAAAAATATTTTTCCTTTTTTTTTTGAGACGCTAAATTTTTGCCACCTGCGTAACCAAAAATTTTTATCTTTCTTGGATTGCCGCCCCCTAATATCTGCCGCCCGGGGCACGTGCACCCTCTGCCCCCCCCCCTAGATCCGGCCCTGCTCATTAGTATCCCGTACGTATATTACTTTCTCTTACCCTATATATGAAATATATAGAGAGACAAAGTATTGTTTTTAATTGCATTGAAACACAAACCCTTAAATATCCCAATTTAAGTATAAGTAGACTTGAGCCACTTTCAAAATGAAGTGCTCATTTATTTATAAATCGCCTTCTGAGAGTCATAGTTGCAAAGTCCAAAATTCAACAATTCGAGAAAAGGGGTTTGAAAGTTTTATATTGATTGGTTGATGTTGAGACTTTTTGCGCGCATCAGCTTTTGAGGGCATTAGCGCCACCCGCCACGGTTTTGAAGAAGCGAAAAGTTTAGTGAAACGTCTTAGATAAATATTACAGCAACATTACAATATTACAAATATCATCGTGATATTATAAAATACAAGTCCATCATAACTTATACCAGTGGCGTATTCAGGGGGGGGGGGCCAGGGGGGCCGGGCCCCCCCCAAAGCCTTCTCCAAAACAAAAAAATACCTATTGTTTTCCCTAATGTTTTTTTTTTTTTAATAATTATTTTATTAACTCTCTTAAATTCTAAAATCTAAAAAAAAACTTATAAATAATTGAAAAAATCTCTAATATTTACGAATTTTGTATTAAAATTATTTTTTTTTTCAAGAAAAAAAAAATTTTTTTTTATTTGTTTTATATTTATAATTATTATATTATCTAAAAAAATTTCTCCACTTTAAGTTTCTTGGAAAAGAGGGGGGGGGGGGTTCAAAAATTTTTGGGCCCCCCCCAAGCAGAAATCCTGGCTACGCTACTGACTTATACATTTAAATATCTGGGCAAAAAATGAATAGGCCAGAATTAATAGATTTTCAAAGTCTTAAATGGCCTAAGTTGCCGAAAAGACTGTGAATGTGAGTGGGAATGAGAAAAAAGAATGAATGTTTAAAAAAAAAAAAAAATTTACATCTGAATTCTAATATACCGGTATCAGAGGAAACTAAATATATGCCAACACGAAAAATCTGGTGTGACAAGCACAGAACACAACTTTTGATTACCAAAGATAAGAGAAAGTTGTGTGCTGTGCGATCAGTCACACCAGATTTTTTTCTTAATAAGAATATTTTAACACCCGAGATATTATTATAAAGGTCTATAGATATCGGAGAAATTTTATTAAAAATTGGGATAGTAGGCTTCTTTCAAATGGCTCAGGGTGCAAGTTTCGTCCAAAATTTGAAGTAAGTTAATTTTTTTCCAAATAACAAGATGAAATTAAAAAAAAAGTTTAAATATTGAGATAAAAAAAAAGGCTACGCTATATTGCTGAAAAGAGGTGGATTATGGTCTATCCTAAAAGACCCTCAGAACCCCTACCTCAGGTAAATTCACACGGACAGTGCATATGTAGTGGTGAGTCAATTGGGCTGCCTAACAGTAGGCGTCTTTCAAATGGCTCAGGGTGCAAATGTTTATGTTCCCCATGGTAGTTTGCTAATGAAATGCTCCTTAGGCTTTTGCAAGTATTTTTCGAATTTTGTAGGGTCCCTAAAGTGAGGTAGAAATTCTCCCAGTATTTCATATCTGCTTCTTTGGTAATATTGGCATTCAGCGATTATGTGAAATGGTGTGGCATACGTTTGGCTGCAGTTACAGAAAGGAGAGGGAGAGAGATTGGTTCTGAAGAGATGGAAGGGAGCCCGGGTGTGATTGATCCTCAATCGATTATAAAGCGTAATAGCGGCCCTATTTAATTCTGTGAACTGTGCGAACCAGGGTGGCGATGGATATTTCTTTAGAAGATAAAGAAATGAGCCCTTTATTTGAGACGATTGTCTCCACTCGTCAGTCCACTTGTTTTTTAGTTCATTTTTAAATATTGACGCCATATCCTCCCACGGAACTCTAGATGGTATCGGATTCCCATTTAAACTAGCTCTCTTTGCAAGAAAATCAACGATTGCATTATTACTGTCGGAAGAGTGTCCCTTCACCCAATGAAAAATAATAGTATTGCCTGCCGATTTTATTTTTTGAATTATTAAAATAATGTCGGACACCACTTTTCTAATTTTTTTGGACCTCTGAGCTGTCTGAATAGCATAAAGAGCGCTCTGGGAATCTGAATATATTGTGCTTGAGCTAAAATTCATATTATTTATATACAGTAGCGCTTCTTTGATTGCAATGAGTTCTATTGATAGGATTGATAAATTAGGTGAGAGTTTGAAAAGACCGAAGTTCAGGTTTTGTATATCATAGTAGGCGCAGCCCGCCCGACTTTCAAATTTGGAACCGTCAGTATATATTGAATGATTTGATTGTTCATATACAGTGTCTTGAGGTCTTATGATTATACTAATCGGCATGTTGATTATATCATAAGTAATGGAAAACCTTGGCAATATTGAGTATTTTTCGAGGCTTATATTATAATTACGAATATGATTTAGAGTTATTACCAAAATGGGAGGCTTACTTATTAGCCTTATCTGTGAAGATGAGCTCAGCACAAACTCCAGATACGAAATCTGCTCAATTATTGGGGAATATATTTTGCAGTATCTTTTTATTACAAATTTTTTCGCTAGATATTCTCTTCTTAGAGCTAGTGGTGGTTCATCAGCCTCTATTAGGATAGCGTTTGTGGGGGACGATCTCATATACCCCAGACACAGCCTAATGGCTTGAAACTGTATTCGATCTAATTTCAAGAGTAGCGAACCCGCAGCATTGCCAAACAGAAAGCTTCCATAGTCCAGTATCGATCTAATTGAAGCTCGATAAACTAATAAAAGAGACTGAGGATCCGCTCCCCAAGAGAAACTTGAAATTATTTTAATAATATTTAGTAGTTTCGAACATTTAGTAATCGTGTAAAAGATATGTGGTTTCCATGATAATTTGGAGTCAAGGAACATTCCTAAATATTTAATCGTTGATGTTACCCGGAACTCGAAGTTTCCCAGTAGAACACTATTCCATACAGGAAGACGACGTCTTGAAAAAAAACATACATTCGATTTTGCAACCGATATTCTAAGTCCATTTAAGCTCAAATACTCAGACAACGATGAGATTGACATATCTAGATCAATTAAGGCTTGTTCAATATTATTATGCGACGCGTATATTATAAGATCGTCTGCATATTGTATTAATTTGCAATTATGCATACAATAATTAGCCAGGTCGAAGGTATAACATATAAATAGTATAGGAGATAAGATAGCTCCCTGGGGGATTCCTTTATATAAGGTTCTAGGAAGAGAATACGACAAGTCATTTTGGACTTGAATAGTTCGTTCATTGAATAACTTGTAGATCAAATAACTTGTTCTAACCCCTATCCCAATATCTACCAGTTTTGAACATAGAATCTTTAGAATGACGTTGTCATATGCCCCTTCGATGTCGACCAGAGCTGCAGTCAAATATTGTTTTTTTGCAAACGTTTCAAGAATATTCGACGTTAAATAAGATAGACAATCTATCGTTGAATATGATGCTCTAAAACCAAACGAAGTAATTGGCAGTATATAGTTACTCTCTAAAAGAGTTCTAGCCTGGCCTTAATTAGCTTTTCGAAAACTTTGAGAACGCAAGATGACAAAGCTATCGGTCTATATGAGGTTCCTTTGAAGGGGTCCTTTTGGGGTTTTAAGATTGGAATAATTAATTGAACTTTCCATGAACTAGGAATAACTAACTCTAATCTAATTGCATTAAAGATTTCTAAAAGAAAAATTAACGCAGTCGCAGGCAGGTGTTTTACCATTGGATAGGCTATTTTGTCAAGTCCAGGGGATGATGACGGAACATCATACAAAGCTTTATCTAATTCATAGATAGTAAACGGAGAGTCCAAAATATCATATGCCATACTCGAAGTATAGTCCATATCTACCTCATCTTGCCTTACAGACGGTGGGGCCAGATTATCTAAAAATTCTTCAAGAACTTCATTAGATGGAAACGATTTATTTAAATTGTTACAACCCCTTATCTTTTTAACTTTTTGCCATAAGTGTTTGGAGTTTATTTTATAATTTATCGAGGAACAAAATTTTTTCCAAGCCTCCCTTTTGGATTCCTTAATAATTTTTTTTGCCTTAGCTTGCATTTTTTTTAAATAGATAAAATTTTCCAAAATTGGCAAGTCTTTATAATTTGAATGAGCTATTTTTCTTTCCCTGATGGCTTCCGCACACTCATCATTCCACCAACAGTTCAGTGAGGACCTTTCTTTTATGGGTTTCGTTAGTGGTATAGAGGTCAACGCTGCAGATAATATTGAATCCTCAAAAAATTTATATTTATCATTTATAGAACAAAATTGAGGAGGAGCAATTAAATTTTGGTGGATTAGGCTTTGGTAGAGGGGCCAGTTGGCTTTTTTCAGATTAAATTTTGGGGTGAAATTCTTCTTACCATTAATGGAAACCCCAGAAGAATACAACACAATGGGAAGGTGATCGGAGCCCATAGCATCCTCTAAAACTGTCCAATTGAATAATGGAGAAGAATGAATCGAGCAGAATGAAATGTCTACCATTGACACTGTATTTGAAGCATATGTGACTCTTGTGAGGGTGCCATCATTAAGTGGAACTAGATTTAATAAACTGGTGAATTCGTCTAGGATTTCCCCTTGTCTATCAGAGAAAGAGCAACCCCAACTGAAGTGGTGTGAATTAAAGTCGCCTAAGAAAAGGACCTCTCTAGGAATACCATTAGTAATAGAAAACCAGTCATTAAGTGTACACGAGTAACCAGGTTTACAATAAATAGAGAAGACAGCTAGTTCCTTTTTATTTGGCAGAAAAATTTTGATTCCGCAAAGTTGTATACTATCTGAAGAAAATGCCCAGCAATTCTGAAAATGTAAGTCTTTGTATATCAATATGAGTGTTCCCCCTTTCCCATCACATCGATCGGAGCGCACTACTTCATAGTTTTTAATTTTAAAATTTTGATCTGGCTTTAACCAAGTCTCCGCTATTGCGGCCACCTTAATTTTAAACTTATCCAGGACATACTCTAAACTCCCTTTGTTGGAGTTCAATGACCGAGAGTTCCATTGGATTACCGAAAAATATTTAACAAACTCTGGGTCGTCCATAAAAAAGTCTTGTTTTTCTTTTGAATAGCCAAAGGGACCTTTAAATAACGTTTACCATTTATAATTACAACACCTATTATTTATTATTATTAGGAGACAATTTATTGATTCTTGATATTAAAAATCTGTTTTAATTTTAAAATTTTATTCAAGAATTGTATATATATAATTAGTATTTTAATAATTTTTTTTTTTTTTTTTTTTTTTTTTTTTTTTCTTTATTTTATTTTATTTTATTTTTTTTAATATTAAACGAATATTTTTTAACTTCCTACACTCTTTCCCCTTCATTATAAAGAGGTTCTATATACGGAGTATTATTTTGAATTTCATTCCTAAGGTAGTTGGAATCTTCTGCAGACAAATTAAATGCGCTCAGCAAGTTTTCATTAGAAAGTATTCTATTAAAAATATTATTTATAATATAATTAAGTTTAGGGGCATTATCTAAATTTCTTATATAGAATACATTTGCGGTTACTGGACCCGCGGGATTTATATTATTTGAAATATTTTCTTGTCTCTCATAATGGGGCCTTATTTCTTTATGTGGGGAGGGTGATTTACTGTACCTTATATACCTATGCACCCGACTGTTATTCTCATTATCCCCACCTGTCCTCGTTTCTTGGGAATTAAGTATTTGACTATTTATATTTTCAACTTGCGGGCTTAGGGGTTCATATGGGATATGCTCCATTTGGGTACTATTAACTTTAGACAAATTATATGAAACTTTTTTAGCGTAGGTTTCCTTAGATTTGAAAGACAAAAAGACCTCCTTGAATGACAAATTATTTTCAGACATAATCTTTTTAATTTCCAATTGTTTACTATACTCGGGGCATTTTTTATCTGACGCGTAGTGCTTGCCATTACAATTAGCACAACTGACCACAGAGGATGTACACTCTATTTCTTTATGTACCCCCGCACACCTGGGACATCGGGGATTATTAGTACATTGAAAATGTCCAAATTTAAAACAAAATTTACATTGAATTACGCTCTGGATAAAATTCTCTACTTTACAAATTACTTCTAGAATTTTTATTTCTCTAGGGATACTCTGCCCTCTAAATGTCAGGACTACAAGGGGGAGTAGGGACCCGTTTGTCTTGTATTCTTTTATATATACGTCTTGCCTTTATAACTTCCTGACTAGAAATTAAATATTGTAAAATTTCCTCCTCTGAAAGACTGTAATCCACGTCTCTCACCAGTCCCTGCCTAAATACTAAAAAAATTGGGAATATAGCATGCTAAATTATTTTCACTCCAAAATGAACACGATTTTAATTTATTTGCAGAATTAAAGTTGTTGATTTCTATTTTAATTAAGAAATTATCAATTTTTTTAATTTGTAATATATTATTATATGTATCAAAACAATTATTCCTAACTAACTTTCCTACGCCCATTGGGTGTACCCCTAGCGCGTCTACCAATACTCTCTATAAATAAATAATATGGTCCAGGATCAGAGTTCTGATACACATTATTAACACATGATAAATAATACTGTGGTCTAGAATTTTCATTATTCATTTTCTCACCAGCACCGACGTTTTCCTGTTGACTTGAAAGAGGCGAAGAATCTTCAATCGTCCTTCCCTACTTCAGTATTAGTTTGAGAATATTCTTGCCTGCCTGGTCGGACTTCGTCTTCGGAATCCTGATGTTTTCTCTTTAGGTGGCTGGGGCTTGATTTTCACCTGAATTAACATTTAAGGCCGAGTAA
>JAKCPI010019889.1:0-17677 GCA_023213315.1 Euborellia annulipes | reverse complement strand
GCGGCGTTCAAAGCACACGTATCATGTGCTCAACTATTTGACAGATAATTTTTAAATAAAATCATCTAAGCTTACTTTAAAATTTTCTTAATTAATATGTGATTAATAATAATAATAAATTCATTTTTAAATTAAAAAAAAAAATTAAAGATTATTGGGACAGATTGTTTTTTCTGTATTTGCTTGATAACAAAAAGATTAATTTCCGCTGGGAACGCATTTTTGTTACGTTACATTTTCTCTAAATTCACCCTGCGTAAGCCGCGTTAAAGAACTTCATTCCAATTATGATTTTCTGTCCAAATAATTCCTTATGAATATAATTCATTTAAAAATCCTTATAATAGTCAAGTTTATTAGACGTCCCCCCCCCCACCTCCTTCACCCCTTAAGTAATAATAGAATATTATTACCTGAGAAATAATGGAAGGCTTTATTCCTGGGAACTCCAGAGGGCCTACAAAGTTTGCGGGTTTGCGGGGGGTGTACGTTACGCCACTGCAAAAACACTTCAAATAAAATAAAATGATGAGTAAAAGACAATTCAATTTAATTTCAGAAATCTTGGCAGAGTGCAAAGCAAGGCTCTAACATCTCCCAAAGAGGAAGAAAAAGAAAAGGTTGATTTTAAATCTAAATACCCAAGACTGATAGGAAGTCTGGAGAGTTTGTGTCCGTTGGTTGAGGAAGCTGGTGAAGGAAAGAACAATTACACGTGCACTTCTCTCTCCAAATTGAAACAGCCCGATGATGACATCATTGTGAAAAGGTCCTTCTCAGATTTCTGGATATTTTCTAAAAGAGAACGGCCGAAAATAGAAAAAAAGCTCAAACTAAAAACCATCATCTGTAAAATGATAAACACAACGACAAACACCTTGTCCCCGGAGTCAGTCACGGAGGGATCGATGACAGAAGTGGAAAAAACTGAATGCATCGAAGCACAAACGGACACCATCAATTGTCTCGATGTCGGCATCCAGAATCCTTCAAGAGTTATAGAGCCGACTACCAGCATATCAGAGAAAGGGGACGATGAAGACGACGACGATGACGACGACGACATAGTCGACATTTATTTAGAAGGAAAGAAAAATTGTAGTTCGAAAAGTTCCTCTACTAAAGTGCGTTTTTCAGAAGATAATGGGTGCTTTTTATATAAAACCAATTCAGAAGAATTGAATTATCCCTCAAAAAAAAGATCAGGTAAATAAAATTAATCGAAATATTCTTTCTCTTCAGAGCAGCCAGAAGGGGCATTTAATCCCAGGGAACAAATTCATTTTTGCCTCTTCCAGGTTGCGCCAAAGTCAGCAGCAAATTATCTAGCGCTCTGTCTCTAAAAACAGACGTTAAAATTTAACATCAACAAATGGGTGTTAAAAAGTAAAGTAATAACATCAGCGTTAAAAAATGCTAATCTCTAAAGCAAGTTTTAACAGCGACGTTAACATTTTATTTTTTCACAAACCAAACAGGCCAAGAAATGATCAACATTAGTAGATAGATAGAAGAGGTTTGCTTGGCATGGAGTTAGTTGCAGGTTGAGAATAAATAAAAATTTATTTTAATTGACGGTCAACTGCAGTAATTGGTTTCGGTCACTCAGAACCATCATCAGGTCTGTAAATGTATAAAATTAATTAACAAAATAAGGTAGCATCTGTCAATCAAAGATATTTAAGTTAACAGTAAAACTCACCCAAATCCTATGTTTCGAGATCACAAATGAAACTACTTCGCACGAACAGTGGCGTCATTTGGGGGGGGGGGGGTAAGGGACGTCTGATGACCGTCCTACGCCTATGCCCTAATATACATTAAGACAGCAAACTATTTTGAATGTCTTACCTTATTTTGTTAATTTACAGACCTGATGAATTAAGTTTCTTAAAAAAACATTTTCTGCAGAAAAATTTTTTGAGTTCAGGCCCCCCCCCCCCAAAAAAAAATTTCTATATACGCCCCTGCTTTATAAACATTTAATTTTTTTTTTCTTGCTTCTAGGGGGAGGGAGGCAGCTGCCCCCTGCCCCTCGCTGGGTACGCCCATGCTTATACCCGAAAAGAGTAAGGGTGTTCCGCCACGGATCCACCAATTTGTACTCGGTGCTGCCGTGCTGTGTGTGGTCTATTGGTGGAAGGGCACACCGAGTAGAAATTGGTGGACTCGGGGTTCAACACCCTTAGCCTCTCTTTTCGGGCATATGAATTAATAAATATTGGAATTATATGTCTTGCATACGCGATGTATATAATATCTTAAATTATTATATATGTACAATAATTTCTTATTTATTATTTTCAATTTAATTTGTCCAAATATTTAGAGGTCATTGACCCTAATTTCTCTTAATTGATAGAATTCAAATGGCGATTACCATTCAATTAGACAATGAAAGGGAAATAAATAATTTCATTTGCATTTATTTATTTTTTTATTTCCTCACATATTTGACAAGAAAATAAAACGTATTTGTTAGAAATCCTTTTTCTTTGATTGCTAATTTTTGCTGACCAATCAAAAAACAATTCAATGTCAAGTCCTGTAAATCCATTTCAATTGTTTTTTTTCTTTCTCTTACTTCTATATATATATGTTAATATATAGATAGAGAAAGTATTGGATTCATGTCAAAAATTCCATGTCGAGATTTTGATGGATATACACGTTTTGAGGTCCCCTGAATCCAAAAAAGGGGTTTTCGCGACATGGTCTGTCTGGTGTGTGGGGGGTTCAATTTTAAGCATGAAGGAATTGAGCCATGTGTCTGAAATTTTATATTTAAGTTAAATACCTCCCTGGGGCGTGAAAATAGGCTTTTAATCAAAATCGGCCAGAGTACTAGTACTTTACTTATGTATTTTTTTCAGTTTTTTCGATTTCCTCAAAATTCGCTCTAACATTCAAAAATCAATTATTTTTTAGATGCTCTTTCAAATGTATATTCTCATTTTTCTCTCAAAATTGTTTGAAGCACACTTTTCTCCTGTAATTCATAAAATAGCCACGGGGACTAAATATATGTCGACACAAAAAAATTTGGTGCGATGGTCGGACAGAACACAACTTTGATACCGAAGATGAGAGAAAGTTGTGTGCTGTGCGACCATCACACCAGATTTTTTATATTTAATATTCTCTCTTAAATTAAACTAGAAAGGACAAATGATTGGTCCTTAACTTAGAATAAATGGGGAGGCGCATCAATTTATGCTCCTCTCAACTTTTCATATAAATAATAAAAATATGCCAAATCCTAAATTAGAATGGACTTGAAAGACACAGATTTTTACTTTCTCTTACCTCTATATATATGTTAATATATAGAGAGAGAAAGTATTGGTTTCATGTCAAAAATTCGATGTCGAGATTTTGATGGATCTTCACGTTTTGAGGTCCCCTGAATCCAAAAAAGTGGTTTTCGCGACATGGTCTGTCTGTCTGTCTGTCTGTCGTGTGTGTGTGTGTTCAATTTTAAGCATGAAGGAATTGAGCTATGAGGCTGAAATTTTATATTTAAGTTAAACACCCCCGGGACCGACAAAATAAGCTTTTAATCAAAATTGGCCAAAGAGTACTAGTACTTTACTGATGTACTTTTTCAGTTTTTTTCGATTTTCTCAAAATTCGCTCTAACGATTTAGATTAAAATTCAAAAATCAATTATTTTTTAGATGCTCTTTCAAATGTATATTCTCGTTTTGCCCTCAAAATTGTTTGAAGCACACTTTACTCTTGTGCTTCATAGGGAAGATAGGAGAAATGGTTGCCATGGTAACAAAATATAAATATTTTCCCATACTTATAAATTTTACATCTGAATTCAAATATTCCCTACTGCCGGGAACTAAATACATGTCGACACAAAAAATCTGGTGTGACAAGCACAGTACACAACTTTTGATTACCGAAGGTAAGAGAAAGTTGTGTGCTGTGCGCCAGTCACACCAGATTTTTTACTTTCTCTTACCTATGTATATATGTAATATATATATAGAGAGAAAGTATTGGATTCATGTCAAAAATTCGATGTCGAGATTTTGATGGATCTTCACGTTTTGAGGTCCCCTGAATCCAAAAAAGTGGTTTTCGCGACATGGTCTGTCTGTCTGTGTGTGTGTGTGGGTGTGTTCAATTTTAAGCATGAAGGAATTGAGCTACGAGGTTGAAATTTTATATTTAAGTTAAACACCTCCCGGGAGCGTGAAAATAAGCTTTTAATCAAAATCGACCAAAGAGTACTAGTACTTTACTGATGTACTTTTTCAGTTTTTTTCGATTTTCTCAAAATTCGCTCTAACGATTTTGATTAAAATTCAAAAATCAATTATTTTTTAGATGCTCTTTCAAATGTATATTCTCGTTTTGCCCTCAAAATTGTTTGAAGCACACTTTACTCTTGTGCTTCATAGGAAAGATAGGAGAAATGGTTGTCATGGTTACAAAATATAAATATTTTCCCATACTTATAAATTTACATCTGAATTCAAATATTCCCTACTGCCGGGAACTAAATACATGTCGACACAAAAAATCTGGTGTGACAGCACAGTACACAACTTTCGATTACCGAAGGTAAGAGAAAGTTGTGTGCTGTGCGCCAGTCACACCAGATTTTTTTTCAATAAATGAAGAATTTTGAGGGTCGTAATTTCCCAGCAGCTGTCTGCAATTTTCCGGTATTTGCTACTGATGGAGGGGGGATAGAGAGGGGGTAATTACCCCCTCCCTCCCCGAGATTTGAGAAAAAAAATATTTTTCTTGGAAATTAAATTTTATTTTTAATATAAATACTTAAAAATTTGATTTGTATTTATATTTTTATATTTTCTATTACCTATCTCAAAATAAAATTATCCAGGGGCGTATATAGAATTTTTTCGAGGGGGGGGCGAACTCATTTTTAAATATCCCCCTCCCCCTTCCAACCCATACACAAAAATATTTTTAAAATACCGGATATACCTCCCCGGGACCCTCCGCTTAGACACAAATTTTCTCTTTTCATCTGAGACCGGAGGGGCTCGGGCCCTGACAAAAACATAAATATAGATATTGGCCATTTAGCCGTATATATGTATATACTGTAGATTTGAAAAATTTCGGGGGGGCACCCTTATATACGCCCCTGAAATTATCCCCCCCCCGCCTCCGTCCTTGGATACAGGAAACTTTTCAGCGCCATCGATGGACCTTTTGTTTCTTGTGGGCTAGCCCTATCTGCGCCCGACCCCTTCAATTGTGTATTTGTTCTCTTTCTTTCTTCTAGGGACGACTTCCTCGAAAAAAGAGTAAAAAGAAGAAAAAACATGAAGAGGACTTTCTCGATGTCAATGATGAATTAATAAGTGTGAATCAAAAATATAAAAAATTATGGAACAGCCATGTCATCAATTGAATTGGGAAGAATTTCCGACCACCACGATTGTATGCTCTTTAACTGCAGTCATATCAAAACCCACGAGGCGTCAACTACGCCTCTCTCGTCTTGGAGTGTCTTGTTGCAACAACGCCGTCAAATGCAGAAATCCCTCTCGTCATTACAACAAAAGAGCAAATTCATTTACGCCGATGATATTGATTTAAGTAGAGGTAAGGAATAAATAATACTTGCACACTAAGAAAAATAAATAAATAAATAAGAATTCAACTAGTTGAAGGAAAATTGCAAAAAAAGATCCTTTATAAAGCATGAAATTTTAATTTTAATAAATAAATTTATTTATTTTTTCAATTTTTAGGTAAATCCTCTTTTAACTTATCAGGAATTTCATCTTCAAATCTAAATCTCATCAAAAGGGAATATTTGACTACTCCAGTATCAACTTATGCTAATTTACAACTCTTTGAAATTGAATGGAAATATGCAATTGCGGATACTTTATAAAAAGAAAAAAAAAAGATTTTAAAAAAATACAATTTTTTTTTTTTAATTTAAGATTTTGACACTGTGAGAGGAGAGAATTCTTAATTTGTTTTAAGTTGAAACGTTAAATCTTTTTTTTTTTGGTGTAAACCGAAACAGAAACAAAGTTAGTAACTCTACTTACAACAGTAGGGACAGTGCCGGATTTACACAACTAGAGGCCCTAGGCCAAATTTCCTGTGCGGCCCCCTTCCTAACGGGGGGGGGGGGTCCGGAAAATTTTTTAAAACTAGGTACCAGGAGATAAATTTTACATTTCTTTGTTACCAGAAAAAATCGGTATTTTCAAAATTTGATTTATTTTATACATAAATAAACATGGCAGACGACAGTTAGGGGCCTCCCGGTCGCCGTCGCCTAGGCTATGCTATAATTTACGAAGTGTAGCCCTGTCCATGAAGTGTAGTAGAGAAGTCGAACCGTGAAAAATATATATATTTTCTTTGAATTTATAATTAAAAAAAAAAAAAAAAAAAATACTGAGGTTTGCGGCCCCCTCTAGCCTGCGGCCCTAGGCAGCCTAGTGGTAAATCCGGCACTGAGTAGGGATACTAATAAATTAAAAATTGTTATTATTATGTTCTAGTCTACTTAAAGAATGCTACGAATTCGTGATTAATCTCGCTTGTTTATTTTCTCGTGTTTTGTTACATTATTCTTTTAACAATCACTCTTAACAATAACGATCCAACACACTCACTCACTGCTTCCTTAACTACTCATACTCTACACTCCTTCCCCTCTTCAAAGATCTAGCCTATTCGGAGGTCTTCGTGGCCTGGCGGACCGCCGGACCTCGCTTGTCTCCTCCGGTCTTTCCTCTTCGTTTGTCTCCACCTGTCTTTCCTCCACTTGCCTCCCTTCTTCAGCTCCCTCACCTATTACTTCTTCGCTAGGCTCTCCTGCTCCTTCGATTCCCTCATCCGATCTTACTTCCTCCTCTTGCCTTCTTTCTTCAGCTCTTTCACCTGCTCCAACTTCCTCTTCCTGGTTTGAACATGTAAGGTCCATCCAATCTTTGCATGATTTTTCCCTTAATGATTCTTTAGGCGCTTCCATCGGCCCATGACGTAATTGATCGATGTGTCGTCTTATTATATCGCCTTCCTTACTCTTGATCACAAAATTCCTTGGACCTTTCACGGCGATCACCTCGCCTAACCGCCAGTTCCTATAGCGTATGGGTCCAGAACTTTACAGCCTCGCTAAGACAACTATCGGAACATTGCCACTTCGAGAAACCGGAAGAAATGATTCTAGATAGAATAGTGTGCGGGGTTCACGATGAAGCGCTACAGCGTCGACTACTCGCGGATCCAAAATTGACATGGAAAACAGCAGTGGAGTTGGCTCAAGCCGCCGAATCTGCAGCTAAGAATCAAGCGATTATGAGAGGAAATCAAGTATGCAAAATAAAAAATAATAAAGAGATTAAAGAAGCCCCGGTCAAGTCAGGTAACTTAGAAAATAAGAATAACATGACACTTAAATGCCTTAGATGTGGAGGGGCCCATTTCTCTCATAAGTGTCGCCATATCAGATCCGTTTGCAATTTTTGTAGGAAACAGGGTCACTTGGCATCTGTGTGTTTTAAAAAAGCACGAAAGACGAATTTTATTGAAGAAAGTAAAGGGTATGATAATGAAATAGACGAGGGGAGTAGCAATGCAATTCTCCAATTGACAACACCAGGGTTAGCCCCAGTACGATTACAAGTAGAAATCGAAAATAAAAAAAATTAATATGGAAATAGATTCCGGAGTGGGATATTCGTTAATGGGACTATCAAAATTGAATGCCATAGGGAGTGAACTTAAAGATAGAATTAAAACGACGGATGTAATCCTAGCAACGTGGGGAGGCAAAAATCATCTTGAAATTTTAGGGCAAATTGAGGTAGGAGTGAAATTCAGAGAGCGCCAAGTCACATTGCCTCTAATTATCACAAGAGATGATGGCCCTACCCTATTGGGACGGAATTGGTTCGAAGCATTAGGATTATCCATTTTTATTAATCAGATGAATTGGGGAAATAAATTAACGCTGGAAAACGTATTTGAAAAATATGAAAAATTATTTGATAAGCAACTGGGACAATTTACTGGAGAGTCTATTCATCTGAATTTGACAGCAAATGCGACACCTAAATATTATAGGAGTAGAGTAGTTCCATTTGCACTTAGAACTGCGGTCGAAGACGAATTAAAGAAGTTAGAAAAGGCGGGGGTCATCGTACCCGCATCATTTTCTAAATGGGCAACGCCGGTGGTACCTGTGGTGAAAAAGGACGGGAATATTAGGCTGTGTGGAGATTATCGCAGTACGGTAAATAAAGCACTTGAGGAAGATACATATCCGCTTCCCACGAACACAGAAATCTTCGCTCTAATGAGTGGGGCAAAATTTTTTACTAAATTAGACTTGGATCGGGCCTACACTCAAGTTAGAGTAGATGAAGAATCGTCAAAAGTTTTAACAATTAACACACATAAAGGTCTTTTTAATGTGACACGCTTGCCATTTGGGATAACGAATGCCCCGGCAATTTTTCAGCGGTTAATGGAGTCTCTTCTGATAAATATGCCAAACACATTAGTTTATTTAGATGATATTGACATTTTTGGGAAAACGAGGGAAGAGCATTGGACCAATGTTAATAACGTTTTGGAAACATTGTTGAAATCGGGGGTGAAGCTGAAGAAAGAAAAATGTAAATTCGGGGAAACCAGTATCGAATTTTTGGGTTTTAAGATAGATGGAGACGGGGTTCACCCAACTAACGAGAAAATTGAAGCAATTTGTAAGGCCCCTGTTCCCAAAGATAGGAAGGATTTAGAAACTTTCCTGGGACTGATAAATTTTTATGAAAGGTTTATCCCACAAAAATCGGCGAATCTTGAACCTCTTTATCGGTTGCTTAGGAAAAACGTCGATTGGAAATGGGGAGTAGTTGAGGAGAAATGCTTTGAAAGGGCCAAGCAACTAATTACTTCTGATAAAGTTTTAACGTTCTACTCGTTAGAGAAACCGATTGTCCTACAAGTTGACGCGTCGGAGAAAGGCCTGGGGGCAGTCATATGCCACAAATTGCCAAATGGGGAGGAAGTTCCTATAGCGTATGGGTCCAGAACTTTACAGCCAAGCGAAAAAAATTATTCGCAGACAGAAAAAGAAGCGGCAGCTATTATATTTGGAGGAAGAGAGGATGTCAGCCAAAAAAAGGAGCCTCTATCGAATAAAAATCTCCAATCAGAAAACGTTTCGGGTTTAATTAGATAAAACCATCATCAGTTCTTTAGAGATTATTGGCAACTCAAGATGCACACCATTGAGATGCAGATAGAGTTGATATATATAAACATATACAAAATTATATAAAAAATACAAAATTTGCATATTAGTTGTGTGATGCTCATTAGTCAACACGGCCAAGTCTCAAATGTATATGGAGGCTCCTTTTTTGGCTGACATCCTCTCTTCCTTCAACATTCTAATTGCTGAACAGCCACTTCTATTATCAACATATTATATTTGGAGTCAAAAAATTTAATAATTTTTTAGCTCATCGAAAATTCACGATCGTAACCGATCATCGTCCGCTGTTAGGGATATTTAATTCTAAACCCTTACCCCAAGTAATAGCACCGAGAATGTTGCGATGGGCATTAATCATGAACGGGTATCAATATGAATTGATTTACCGGCCTGGGCGAGAAATGGTAATCCCTGACTACTTAAGCAGATTTACGACGAATACGAAAGTTGAGGAAGAGGGAATGTGTCGACGAACCAATTATGTTCATCGAATCATTGCCTAAAAAACCGGTAAATTCGAAAATGATTGCGGAGCACACGAGAAATGATAGTGAGTTACGAGGGGTCCTTACGTTGTTGAAGACAAACGCGACAACGTGGCCAGCTGAAGATAAAAGTTATTGGGAAAAAAGAGACGAGTTGTCAATCATTAAAGGTTGTTTAGTCTGGGGAGAGCGAGTGATAATTCCGAAAACGTTGGGAAAACACATATTGGAGTTGCTTCATGCCATGCATCCCGGGATAGTGAAAATGAAAGTTTTAGCGAGGAGCTACTGCTGGTGGCCGGGTATCGATAGAGAGATCGAGGCAGAAGTACGAAATTGTTATTCATGTGACGCGAGAAATCCCATCCTCGTCGCCAATATATTATGTTCTAGTCTACTTAAAGAATGCTACGAATTCGTGATTAATCTCGCTTGTTTATTTTCTCGTGTTTTGTTACATTATTCTTTTAACAATCACTCTTAACAATAACGATCCAACACACTCACTCACTGCTTCCTTAACTACTCATACTCTACAGTTATTTTGGGAGTGGGACAACATCTCAAATTCTTCATAGACGTACCTTATTTATATTTACCATTCCCGTCCCCTTTTGCAAACTTTTAGATGCCATTCATTACCCTTTCTTTATAGCTTCATCAATATTCCAATATTTAAGTTAAAGGTAAATAAAATGTATACCAGGTTACCAAGAAAGTAGGCTACTTAAAATAAATTTACGTAGGCTTACTATGCAGAGGGAGGGATCTAAAAACAAAATAGAATTTTCTTTTTTTATATTCAAGAAAAGATGAGACAAAAGAAAAAAAAAATATTTAGGAAAGGAAATATTTATAAATATACATATACACTTCTATATACAGTATATATATATATACATGAAATAATTTATGAAAAATATAAAAATCAATTGCTTTGTAAAATAAAAATCTTTATATAATAAGAAATCAGTCTTAAGTAGAGGGAAACTTGATTAAACCGTTCCGTATCGATGGATGAGTTCAGGACCAAGATTCGTTATCACATAATCGTGATAATACATCATAATGGCGAGAGGCTGTCCAAGAATTAACGAAGACCAAACGACCAGATTCCCTGAGCGCGGACCAAAATTCTTTTCCATTATTTTGCTTAAAAATGAAAGTGGAATCTAAAAAAAAAAAAAAAAAAAAAAAAATTAATCTCAATTTGCATTTTTTACCTCTCACTGTACGTAGTACTAAGGGAGAGAGCTTATGCAGAGATTCCGGTGTCCGTCCGTCTGTCCGTACGCATAAAAAGTACGGCCTGAACTAAAGGTCGTAGAAAAATAATAATTACATATACGTATTCGGCATAAAAAAACTGGTTTAGGGAAAACTACGTACAAATCTCGGTGGAGGGGAGTAATTGCTTCTTTACCCCCCCCCCCCCCTTTGTATCCGCCATTGTATGAGTAGAGCTTTTTTCCTAGTTGCTTTTTTTTTTAAATTTTATGCTTATTGAACAACTTTTTAATCAAGACTTTTGTGCTTTTTAAGCACTTTTTTTCTGCTTTTTTGTCCGGTCTTTAATAATCCCACTCACCAACAAAACAACATACTCATAAAATTGTTAAATTTCTTCTCAAATATCTCAATTTTTAAAAATGATGTGCGATCTGTCAGAGAATTTTCTTCTTACCTGGCCCATCATTCCAAGGAAAGCCCAAGTCCTGAACGTTTTCAAAGGCACACTAACGAGATACTCATGAAAAAAGGCACTAATAAAGAAGACGACGACACTCGCAGTATATCTGCCATAACCCATTTCAACTAATGGGATATAAATATGCCTGGAAAATTGAAATTTCATTAATTTTCATTCCCCAGTTCGTTTGTTTTCCTTTCCCTCTCTTAACTGACCTGACAGCCCACCGATGGACGGGCATATTCCAAGTTCGCCAAAATGTGTCAATGTTGTTAGCATTCCACCAATCGCAATAGAAATTGCGATCAGCAAAATGAAGTAATTCGCCAACTAGATTGAGAAATGAATGAAATGTAAGATAAAAGAAAATGAGCCAAACTAAATGATTAGGAATCTGAAAAATTTTAAAATAAATATTCTTTTAGTGAATACAATTAATGAAAAAAAAAAAAAAAAAAAAAAAAAAAACAAAGATTACTTACTGAAAGTTTTAACATTCTTTCTAAAGAATTTGCAACATCCATATTCTGTAAAATAAAAAAAAAAAACAAAAAAAAAAAAAAGTTATTTTTTGTTTTTGTGAAATGTGTATTTTGGGATTGGGGGGGGGGGGGATGGCCCCCTCTGAATAAGCCATTAAAGAAGAAAGTAATCAATAAAGACCTAAAATCACATATCATTCATTTTGATGTTCTACTCAGGGCCGGAACTAGGAGATTTTTTTAGGGGGGGGGGGGGCAAAATTTAATTTGCCGCCCCTCCTTAAAATTTTCTATACAACATTCATATCATTTTACCTTTTTTTTAGTAAATCTTTCTTCAATTGTCGCCCCCTGATATCTGCCGCCCGGGGCACATGCACCCACTGCCCCCCGCCGCCCTAGATCCGGCCCTGGTTCTACTTTCATAAGTTTTTCAATTATTTGATTAAATAGCCATAAATTAATATACCCTTAGACAAGGGCGGATCCAGAGGTGTTTCTGGGGGGGGGGGTAGGGGGGGGGGGTAATCTGGTGTGACTCGTCGCACAGCACACTATTTTTTTTTAATTTCGGTAATTTAAAAGCGCATTCTGTACTTGTTTGCCAGAATATAAATAAACATCAAATTTCTAAGTATTAATTTTAAAAATTTACTAAATAATTTTTTTTGCGAAAAAAAGTATTTTTTCGAATCTTGGGGGGGGGGGGGTAATTACCCCTTTACCCCCCCCCCCTGTATCCGCCCTTGCTCTTAGAAAACTTTATTAATTTCTATAGAAAGAGGAGGAGTCAAACGCCTCCTAAATAATAAAACATAATTGGCCTCAGTAGCCGAAAATGTAAAATTACAAAAAGCATATTATATTAAAAAATTTGAAAAGTCTCTGAGAGGCAAAAAAAGAGCCAAAAAAGTCGCAAAAGTCTTTTTTGAAAATCTCAAAAAAATTTTCTTTTTGATAGACCAGTGGAGATATCCAAGAAAATCAGGAAAAGTCTCAAAATTGCCAAAATTCGAAAGACTTTTTTCCGCTTATACATAAAATTGTATTATATTCAATACGTATATAAGGTCTACACTTGAGACTCGGTCATATAAACTGAGAACTTACTTATATACATATTTTATATATAATTTTGTACATGAAAATCTCTAAATATAAAGTATAGTAACAACTAAACATCTCAATGCTATTCATTGAGATTGCCTTTATTGGAAGGCTTAATTTTTATAAATTTTATGGTAGTTTTTTATGTTGTATTATTACTTTCTCTTACCTACCTATATTTGTTAATATATAGAAAATATTGGTTTCATGTCAAAAATTCAATTATACTATATTTTGAATGTCTTATGTAAGAATCCATATATGAAAATTCTAAGAACAATGATCATTTTAAAATGATAATGGTCAAATATAATTAAATCCGCAACAGTTTTATTAAACAGAGGCCCTTAAATTGACTGCCTCCCGCCCCTTACATTTACCAGACAACTTAATTTTTATTACTTTCGATAATAGCAAGAAAAATCTGGTGTGACTGGTCACAAAGGTAAGAGAAAGTTGTGTGCTGTGCTTGTCACACATCCGATTTTTTGTGTCGACATATATTTAGTTTCCGACAGAACGTTTCATTTGAATTCAAGATATAAAATTTATAAGTATGGGAAAATATTTATATTTTGTTACCATGGCCTCCTATGAAGTAGCTAAGAGTAAAGTGTGCTTCAAAAGATTTCAAGGGCAAAATGAGAATATATAATACATTTTAAAGAGCATCTAAAAAATAATTGATTTTTGAATTTTAATCAAAATCGTTGGAGGGAATTTGAGAGGATCGAAAAAAACTGACAAATTAAATCATTAAATTAAACTATTAGTACTCTTTGGCCGATTTTATTCAAAAGCTTCGTGTTACGTCTCAGGGGGGGGTGTCTAACTGAAATATAAAATTTAAACCTCCTAGCTCAATTCCTTCATGCTTTAAAATGAACACAGACAGACCGTGTTACGATAACCAGTTTTTTGGGTTCAGGAGACCTCAAAACGTGTATTTCCATCAAAATCTCGACATCGAATTTTTGACATGAATCCAATACTTTCTCTCAATATGTATATATATGTACAGTATATTAACATATATATCGACGTTCTAATTAGCAAAGTGCCTAAATCCATTTTTGTTCATTTTTCATGAGAGCCAAAAAACATTTCATTGTGATTGTTAGAGCCACTTTTCGAACTGAAAAATTTGAATTACGCTCTTACCCAGTTCAGGGCATAAGGAGAAGGATATTTTTCAACAGGAAATACAAAAAAATGATTTTCGAAAAAATGGAGTTAGTCACTTTGCTAGAGTGTCGATATATAGGTAAGAGAAAGTAAAAATATTCATTTTTTCGCTCCTGAGTGTATCTTGAATTAATTAATTTTAATATATAAAATAAAAAAAAATAAAAATAAAAATACCGAAAAAGGAATAAGAGAAGTCTTAACAGAAGGGATCATCCATTGCTGAAATAAAGCCATGATGACTTGAATGCCGACAACCAGCTCAACGATTCGTTTGCCAAGAAATCTGAATGTGTTATTTTAAAATAAAAAAAAGAAAATAAAAAAAAAGAAAGAAAGAAATGAATTAATACCTTTTGCGTATTCGATTAGTTCTCGGGAAATTGAGCTCATAGCAGAGAGTTGGAACCAAAACGAAATATCCAATATCATAAACGTTAAGATTATCTGGATATTGTACCAATTTCGTTGTGTATTTGTCGTCAGAGAAAACGGAATCATCTTCATCGTTATTATTCTTGGTTGCTGGATAAAATATTAAATTAATTTTAGTTATTTATATAAATGATAGATGAATGAATGAATGCTTTACCATTATTAGAAAAGGATAAACTCTGTCTTCGTAATCGTGAATGCGTTTCGGTGTGAATAAGATTGTTTCGACACCAGAGATTAACTTGTACATAAGACCAGAGTTTCAAAAATAATACAGAATAAATCATACAAACAAAAGTCCTTCCGGCTAAAAATAAAAAACATAATATTTCAATATATTTGTTGTAACAGTTATATACAGTATATTAGGGTGTCGCTTATTTTTTTTTTAGTTATACCCTCTAATTTTTTTACTTATATTATAAAACACTCGTAAATGAAATTTGACCACATTCGAGGTTCATTTACCCGGTCGGGGCAACCGTCTTGGACGAAATTTTGAAATTTTTTTTTTTTGCGTATACGTTCTCATTTTTTTGTTTATTATATTAAAAAATACTCACAAATCAAATTTTACGTCAATCGGAGTTCATTTAGCCCCCCGACCCTTCTGTGAAAAAATTTCGAAATTTTTTTTTTCACGGATAGGTTATAATTTTATTGATTCTATTAAAAAACACTAGCAAAATAAATTTTACATTTGGGAAAAACTTTCTTAAGGCTGCTTTAAAAATGATCGGTTCACTTTTTCGTAATCTTGTAATGCTTTCAGAAAGCTCAAATCTTGAAAACTCGACTTTACTGCCGAAATACATTGAATCCATAGCTTGTCATAAAGAAACAGATATCTGGTAGTCCTTGTTTGTCTGGGTTGCTCAATCTAACCCTATATTTTCTCCAAATATAATTTAACTGAAGGAGAGGTCTTTTTCTTTATATATCGCTTTTCGATGATAAAAGTGACAAATGAAAAAGAAAAACGGAGATAAATAAGAAATTATGCATTTAATATATATGATTATATTGTTGAGTTTGATGGCTGTAGATATTCAATTAGGAGAGGACGGGAGCCTTCTCGGCGACAGAATATAGCATTTTTTATTTTTACTTGGCTGCTGCGTCCCGTCCTCTTCTAATTGTATAAGATTATAGTGGAGAATCCTATGGGGTGTCCCTCATTAGAAGCATTAGCCGACTATATGTCTCCGCGATATATTTTCGGGAAAACGTACAGAACAGTTTCAGAAAGTGGCCAGGGGCACCCCCGAGAGGGGGGATGTGGTTGTCTACACTGATGGCTCTAAGACTCAACTGGGCACAGGATCAGGTATATACTCTGAAATCGAAATGCTTAGCATTAGTTTGCCTCTGGGAGCGCATGCCACAGTCTTTCAGGCTGAGGTAATGGGTTTTCAGGTGGCTGCCAGGGAACTGATCGATAGGAAATAATTCTCTTCCAAAATAACACTTGAGTGCCTGCCACAAGGCGCTAGACGATCTGGCCAATGTTGGAAACAACAGTGTCAGTCTGTTTTGGGTCAAAGGGCAATGAAATGGCTGATCTGCTCCCTAGGATGGGATCGAGGACTGCTTTCTACGGTCCTGATCCCTCGATCCGGCTGGCAAACTCAGTCATTAGAGATATGACCAACAAATTGGTCATAAAAGAACAGACAGAGCGCTGGAGAGGCTCTTTGGGGTGCAGACATGCCAAGGAGTTCATACTCCGGCCTGAATGTAGGAGGGCTCGCTTTTGCCTGCAACAAACTAGAGAGAAGTTATCAACCTACGTAGGACAGGACATTACAGGACACCTAAAAATAATAGGTATAAAGGACACCCCCTATGTAGGGGCTGCGAATCAGAAGATGAAACCTCAACACATATTATTTGTAGTTGTCAGGCGGTGACATCAACTAGACTATCCACATTGGGAAGGTCAATTTTGGAACCCAAGGATATTCATGTGATCCCCCCCCCCCCAATAGGCTTTTAGATTTCTTTTGCGAGGCTGGGCTGGTTGAGGGGGGGGGGGGGGCGTTTATACGCTATAAGGATCGAGTAGCGATCCGGCGAAATGGCACAAGGGGCCCAAGTGCCTCGACCCTCAAGAGCGAGGAGACCGCGCCTAAATCATTGGGATTTTCCAGGTTAATAAAACTCCCAGGATAAGACGTTTCGGCCTGAATTTATTTGTATAGGAGGCCCATCCTCAGGGCCAAGACATTGCCACCTTAGGATGGTCATACTGTATATGCGATCGAACGGCTACTAGCTGCTTGCTCATTAGAGAAATCTAGAAACCACTTTTATAACTATTACTAGTCGCAAAGTCCGCCTTCGGCGGGCTTTCCACCTAACTAGGGGCTGCGCCCCTGGGCGAGCAATTGCCCGCCTCCGGCTGGCAATATGGGATATTTCTTGTTGCAATGCAAGTGTTAAGATGTTAAGGAAGGATCTTGAATTCAAGCGAGGTTATCGTCTGCGCACATAAGGGTCTATTTATGACTGTTTAAAGGGTTAGTCGTATGCGCCCTCTCTTCGTTTTTCAAAATATTTAAGAGATTCAAATTATTACTACGTTACTCCCAGATCCATGTACTATATATGTGTACCTAATTTCAAATAGATTCATTGAAAATTGTGGATTTCTATAGAACATATACATACATACATTTTTCGCATTTTTATATATACAGGGTGTCTCGGAAGTGGCGGGAGTAATTGTTGGGGTCGATAGAGAAAAAAAATTCTGAATCGAAAGTTCCTGAGCCAAAAATTTTTTGGGCCTTGGAAAATTAGTTATTAATTAAAAACGATAGCCAATCAGAAGCGCGCTACAAGAGAATCACAAGTGAGTGAGGACGTAGTAGCCCAAGACTCGACCGGAGACAAAGAGACGGAAAAAAATATTCTTTTATTATTTTTAGTGATTCAGAATTAATCTCAAAGATTAGAATTGAACCCAAGTCTAGACCGGAAACTCAGATACGGAGTAGAAATTTTTATTTTTTTTTATTTTCGATAATTGAGAATTTTTTTTTTTTTT
>JAKCPI010019887.1:0-15440 GCA_023213315.1 Euborellia annulipes | reverse complement strand
GCGATGTTGCCAGATCTATATAAGTCAAAGTTGTTTATTTATTATTTTTGGTAATTGAATTATTAACTTAATAATCAACTGATAAGTCACGATAAAATCATGAATTTATGCATTCAAATTTTTCATTTTATTAAAATACTATTATGTCAATTTTTAAACAATTTTAGAATAAAGCATGCCGTTTATAGGACGGGACGGAGTGAGTGATTCCTTCAAGAGGGTAATTCATCAAGATTGAATTGTCGCTATTGATTGAATCGACCACAGGCACGCACGCACGCACGCACGCACGCACACAAGACAACGACGAGGTCAATTTGACGTATTCAAGTCTTGAGTCAGACGATCTGATCCTAAATCTATAATTCTCAATCGGAGCCACAAACTGTAACTTTCTTCTCTCTTGTTTTACCTAACCCTAATTCAATAAAAGCCCTCTGTGTGTGTGTGTGTGTCTGTAAGTGTAATCATGTCAACCGTGAAATCAAATATAAATATTAGATGTGACGTAGCGCAAACTCTCTAGAGGGAATCTCACCTTCTCCGTTGGTTGCCAAATTGCAGTCAAAACGGAAATGCTAAGAATTTGGTTTTGTTAAAATTGAAAGATCGATCTCGGGATTTTGATGGAAATATACGTTTGAGTACAAAAAAAAGCAATAATAAAAAATTCGAATGTACTGTACACTGTCGGAAACTAAACATATGTTAACACAAAAAAATCTGGTGTGACTGGTCGCATAGGACACAATTTTCTCTTAAGAGAAAGTTGTGTGCTGTGCTTGTATAAATGTATATATTTTATTTCCTTGGAGGTATTTCTAGCTATTAAATGTTTATCCGGGAGTACAATCAAATAGTCTTCATTAAAAAGTGTTCTAGAACAATGTACAATTCGCTCTACAAATGATTTAACATCAATATTGGAGCAGGAAAGAGCAAAACCACCAGAGCACGATGGGAGCCTACAACTAAGCTGACCAGAAAGCTTCTCTAAATTCTGGGCTGTAAGGATGACAAATTTCTTCTCGATAGTCTGTGACTTATATTTACCGACTTCCTTCGGCGAATCAACCCCAACTCGAGCCACGCTACACCTGACCTTAGAAGGGGTGGAACATCATTTAACGTTGGGGCACTTTCTTTAGGGCCACCATCATTCTCCCGTATAAAATCGTCCAGTTTAACGTTTCTACTTTTTCAGAGAGGGTCCGATTGTTGTTCACCAGTCTCGCTATCTCCTTATGCTTATGAGTAATTTCTCTTTTCAGAAAGTCCACAGTTTCTTTGAAATTTTTTAATTCAATGATCTCCTCCTCAAGCTCAAATTGTATGGACACAGACTTATCCGCTTTAGATTTCTCGACCGATATTCTATCGAAACTTTTCTTTCAATTTTGTCGTATGACAACTCCTGATTGCGTGATAATGGTCAAATAAATTTCGACCGAAATTTCGCGAATATCTGGAAGTTTCATTGTTTTGGAGACGCTCCTTCCTGCCATTCTTCTAAGATAAATGTATAAATGTATAAGAATGGGAAAATGTCCCTTGGCTTGGCGTAGCTGTTAGTGCCTTGCCTAAGTTGCCGAAAAGACTCTGTGTATATGTGTGTGTGTGTGAATGTTAATGAGAAAAATTGTGAGTGTTAAAAAAAAGAGCATCCCTCTGAGGCTCGAAAATAACCTTTTAAACAAAAATCGGCCAAAGTGTACTGCTACTTTACTGATGTACTTTTTCAGTTGTTCTCTATTTTATAAAAATTGGCTGATTAAAATTCATATAAATCAATTATTATTTAGATGCCATTTAAAAAATATATCAGTAATATTTTGTGAAAATTGTTTCAAGTACACTTTGCTGGTGTAGTAGTTTCAAATTCTTTCCGGCTCTTTCTTCTATAGAACCAATATTAAATCCCCATATGGGGATTTGGATGTTAATTTTGATTCAAAAGAGGGTCCCCTTAACTTTTTACACATTTAAAAAATAATTTTTCCATTTCTTATGAAATTTATTTAGAATTCTAATAATATGAGTTTAAAATTTTGAAAAATAATCAGAGTTTATTTAAAGCAGTCAACATATAAAATACACAGAGCCTATGGAAATTTTTGAATTAATTGACTTTTTTTACTTATGGTCAAGTTAACTAACAAGGTGTTATGGAGAAAGTAAAAATATCTCGACACAAAAAATCTGGCGTGTTAAGTCACACTAGATGTTTTAATCAGCACCCGTTTCATTCAAATAAAATCATATCTCCCCCCCCCCACCTCCCCACACTACTTTTAGCTAGAAACTTGATAATTAATTTTATATTAATATTTTAGAGAGAAAATATGCATATCATCAATGTTATTATCAGTTTTGTAATTATGTTAATTGTCACTATGGCTAGGGCACATATTGGAACGAAAATGCAAATAATAACGATCATGTTAATCCCCACCCACCCCATCTAATGATGGATATATAATAAATTTCTTTTAAATTCACCCTCCCACAACACGAATAAATGACATCCAGCATATCTGATGAAATTGCAATCAAATCACTCGACTTTCCACATACTAATACTAGTGTTGATAAAAAAAGTAACTTTATATTACACTCATTTGGCGGAAAAAACACAACATTCAGGTCTATTCTCTAAAAACAGGTGTTAAAATTTAAAATAAACAAATGGGTGTTAAAAAGTAATGTAAAACCAATCAGCGTTAAAAAATGCTATTCTCTAAAAAAAGTTTAAACAGCGACGTTAACATGTATTTCAAAGCTATCAAAATCATTAGATTTAAAGTTTCTACCGTAGGCTCAAGTTGAAACATTATGTATATATGGAAGGTAAAAGACACTAGGTTATGTGTTTCAAGTTTTTTTTATTTATTAATTAAAATTAACACTTAATACGTATCTCGACATTACTGTCATCATCAGAAGTGGTTTTCTAAAATGAATAGTAGATAGTGTTAATTTTAATTAATAAATAAAAAAACCTTGAAACACATAACCTAGTGTATTTTACCTTCCATATATATCAAAATCATAATCTTACTTTTTAGTTTAAAGACGCCATGTTTGTTTTAAACACGACGTTAAAATATTAAAGCCGCCCCTAGACATGGCATTAATTTTTAACACTATTTACTAAATGTTAAGGCATTGGCTTTAAAGTTTTTGTTTACAGAATAGCTATTTGAGTGCAAGCCAGTGATTTTGAATATCATTTTTTAATGCTTACATTACTTTTTAACACCCATTTGTTTATTTTAAATTTTAACGGAGAATAGACCTGATTATGAGTTTATTCTAATTTAAAGATATTGCAATTTATTAAACACTATCTGCCGAGCCCTCTTTCGGCGGGATTCGTGCTTAGCTAATTGGCTTGGTCCCCGCCTGCTGCTTTTTTTAAATTTAAATCTCTAGAAAAGTAAGGGAAAAGGAGGGAACTAACAGCAGGGGAATGTAAACACTTTGTCTCTCAAACTACAAAGAAATCCCATAAATAGGTACTTCAAAGCAAGCAATTCATCGATTCAAATATTTATTTATTTGTTTATTTTTTTTTTTAACAGCATGTAAATATTGATTGACTTTTTTCTAATTAAGATCGTGATTGATTGATGTTTCCAATAAAATATTTTGTTTTAGTCCGATCGGCCCTCAAAGAGAGGAAAAAATATTAACATTTTACGTTAGATTAATAATATGAAACACATACTAATAATTTTATATATTCGCTATTAATTACACTTGAAAAAAAAGGTGTGACTTAACGCACACCAGATTTTTTGGGTCGAGATATATTTGATTTCCCATAGCATCTGAATTAACTTGACCATAAGTAAAAAGTAAAAAAAAGTCAAGTGATTCAATTCATGTTGATTTATATGAATTTTATTCTATAAAATCTGGTGTGACTGTCACACAGCACACAACTTTCTCTTACTTCCTGTAATTGAAAGTTGAGTTCTGTGCTTGTCATACCAGATTTTTTTATGTCAACATGTATTTAATTTCCACAGGTTTATTAGAATTCAAGATGTAAAATTTATAAGAATGGGAAAATATTCTCCTATCTTTCCTATGAAGTGCAAGAGTAAAGTGGTCTTCAGAAGAAAATGAGAATATACATTTGAAAGAGCATCTAAAAAATAATTGATTTATGAATTTTAATCGAAATCGGTTGATCGAATTTCGAGAAAATCGAAAAAAAAACTGAAAAAGTACATCAGTAAAGTACTAGTACTCTTTAGCCGATTTTGATTAAAAGCTTCGTGTCACGTTCCAGGAGGGTGTCTAACTTAAATATAAAATTTCAACTTCCTAGTTCAATTCCATCAAGCTTAAAATTGAACACACACACACAGAGACAGACAGACACACATGCAGACCATATCGCGAAATCCACATAAGGAGAATGATATTTTTCAACAGAAAATACAAATAAAAATGATTTTCGAAAAAAAGTGGAGTTAGACACTATTCTACTGAGAGCGTCGATATAAGTCGTTCATTTCTAAAACTGTCTAGTTGCATCGGGAACAAATTTTTCAGGAAACGAGAAAAACCTGTATTTTATTAAACTCGAGTTAATTTACAAACGTTATGTTTGTGAAATCTGTAAATATATTAGGAACACAATTTACAAGATCTTGGGTCGGTATTATTTTCTATATAGCAGTAATAAACTGTTTTAATATTCAACTAGGAACTTTTTTTTTTTTTTTTTTTTTTTTTTTTTTTTAAACATTCACACTTTTTTCTCATTCGCACTCACACTCACACTCACACACACATTCACACAGTATTTTCGGCAACTTAGGCCATTTAAGACTTTGACGATAACCGTTGCAAGGAATATATTTATTGTGGGTTCAGGCATTTCTATTTAAGCCATCTGGTATCCAAATGGCTTAAATAAAATCATCGGACTGCCTGGGTCCGAACCCGCGACGTTTGGTATAGAAGGTAGGCACGCTACCTACTACGCCACACCCGGGGGCTAGGAACTTTTGGATAAGTTTTTTGCAATTAGGAAGTTTTAGCACTGTAAATGCAAATACTCAGTAACATCAACATAGCAAAACAAAAAAGAAAATTCCATAAAAGTAGCAGGTTGGCCAACAATAAACATTATTAAAAAGTGAAGAAATATAGGTCTGCAATATAAAAATGTCCCTCAGTTTACCAAAATATACAATTTTCCGGAAGCTTATATTCATTGCAATTAGCAAGTATTGGAAATGACTTCATGAAAGTCGCCATCTTTATGTTGGCAAGCAAGTAATTTTGGAACAGTATTTGTTTGTTTGCAACAAGAAAATGAAATGAAATGCAACCAGGCCCGGTTTGAATTTGTACTCGATTTTCAGTATTTGTTTTAAATAGAATATAGCACCTTTTTTCACTGGAAAACTATTTTCAAATGAATATTTCAGTTGTGCCAACAACATGCAATTTAAATCTCAACTTTTCAAATTTTTACAATTAGGTATTTTAGGAAATGGACGACTCATATAGATAAGAGAAAGTAAAAAAGATGGTTAAGAATTATCAAAATACAAACAATCTTCTGTATATTATTTAAAAAAAAAAAAGAAAAGGAAAGATTGGCTGAGAAAGTCAGTCTTAAGCACACAGAGAGCACCAGCATCATATTTCAAACTTGAAATAAGCTCTCTACTAGTGCCTACATCAACATTTAAATTTTAATTAAAAAAGAAAAAAAACAACCGGACATTTTAATAGAAAGCTTATTATTTTAGCATGGAAATTAATTTCCACAAAGTTGTTCTTTAAAATAAATGATAGCTATATCTAGAAACGTAGAAAAAATAGGTACAGGACGGTCTGGAGATGCTAAAAGAGGCGGAAGAATATAAATAATTCACAAAATGGAAAGTGAGGCATAAAGAGAGAGAAAAAAATGTGATTTAATAAAAATGGGGATGAAATCCTTTTTTTTTTTGACCGAATGTATGTGGGCCTATCTAAAAACAGACGTTAGAATTTTAAATAAACAAATGGGTGTTAAAAAGCAATGTTAGCGTTAAAAAATGCTATTCCAAATCACTTCCTTGCCTCAAATAGCTATTCTGTAAACTAAAACTTTAAAGCCAAAGCGTTAACATTTAGTAAATGGTGTTAAAAATTAATGCCACATCTAGGGGGTGCCTTTAACCTAAAAAGTAAGGTTATGATTTTGATAGGTTTAAAATAAAAGCAACATATTAACGTCGCTGTTAAAATTTTTGTTAAGAGAATAGCATTTTTTTTTTTGTTTTCAAAACTCGGTTTTTGGTTTTGGAAAATTAGCCAAAAAACCGGTTTCGGTTTCCACCGGGGTCCAAACCCTAGTCACCACAATCGTTGCGATCGGTGACCCCGAGGAATCAGCGTGTGGAACGCCCCCCCCCCCCCCGGTAGCCATCTGTACTTGTTTTTGTGTAATTTATCTAAATATAGAAATAACCCCTAAATGGCCTCTGTAGAGGAAAAGGGTTTAAAAAAAAAAGATGAAAATCTCACGCGCAGATTGTTGACTTATTCTTTGTTTGTTTGTTCTGTGTGACCACAACGAAATCGGAGACGGATCAAGTTATCCAAAATCCAATTCTTTTTTTTTGTTTTTTTGTCTACCTGAGAGGTTTTAGTAATTGCTTTATTTACTCCCTCTCTCTGTTTGTTCTTTTTTAGGGGATTAAATATCACCGAACAATTCTTTACACATTTTTTTGAAGATAGAGGATGATCGTCTTAATAATAAATAACAAAAATGAACAATCAATGAGCCTAGAAAGATATAAAATTTAAAAAGATTACAGTTTTTATTATTAGGGGAATTTTTAATCATAAACCACATTTTTGTATTAAATATTTATTAAAAATATCAATACTGTAAAACTTTTCGACTGATTATTCTGCAGCTGTTATCAAGTACTGTGCACTTGTTCCGACTCAAGTGAACCAACTGCCATGTCCGTTAAGTATATACAGAAGTTAGATTCAAATTTTCCCGCTATTTTCACTATTTTCCATGAAGTTAGTTACAATTATCAAAGAAAGTGTTTACATAAAAACCATATTTTATAACATCTATGTTAAAAATCAAATTCAAGAAACTAATTGTAACATCATGCTTTTTATGTAAACACTTGCTTTGATAATTGTAAACTAATTTCATGGGAATGAGTGAAAATAGCGGGAAAATTTGAATTTAACTTCACAGAAATGCCGACAGATGGCGCTGACGTCGCTGTATATAAAAAGGCACGTAACGGACATGACAGTTGGTTCACTTGAGTGGGAGCAAGTGCACAGAACGGCTGCAGAATAAGCAGTCGAAACGTTGTACAGTATTTATATTTTTAATAAATATTTAATAACAAAAATGTGGTCTATAATTAAAAATTCCCCAAATAATAATTAATATTTCAAACCACAAAAGAATGTAATGTATGTTTTTATCTAACAATAACACAAGTGATGATGGCAACGAAACATTAGGGCGAGCAATTGCAAAATTTTAAAGTTTTATATTTCCCCAACTACCTCAACTTCCTCTGTCTCTGGCCAATTAGCGAGAGAGTGGTAAACCGGAACATAAAACGGAAGGCATATATTATAGTATGATAAAGAAACATTCTTTTTAGAAATTAATATCAAAATAATTACATGGTTTTTTTTCTTCCCCTTTCCTCGCCTTCGGTCCCGTATTTCGGGCAAATTAAATCGTCGCTTGATATAGGGAAAGATAAAGGATATCGGACTTAGCTCGGTTAAGTCGTGGTCAAGAGTGAAGGATCTTTTGTCTAATTATTCCTTTCACAAGCGGAATTCCTTTTTAAACTTCGCGGGTATTAATTTGTATTATTTAAAAAATTTATTTCGAACTTGCCTGAAAAGAAAAAAAAAAATTTAAATAACCTCATGAAAAACCGTCAACTAGTTTCGGAGTTATAAAAAAGAAAAAAGTTTTTAAGAAAATCTCACAATTATTATTTAATAATTAATCATATTTATATTAAATTGGGAATAAATAAAAATAATATCAACAGTCCATTCCATTTTCAAAACTTTATTTTTTCCTAAATAACCTCACAAGTTTTTATGATTATTATGATTAGTTTTCCGGGCAAAAAAAAAAAAAAAAGCAAATTTATTTTGAGGTTAATTTATAGAAACGTTAAAATCTTCAAAGTCGTAATTTGATGGCCGACCCACCGTCCAAGACGATGATGATGATGAAGAGGCTTTAGCTTGGGTTATAAGCAAAAAAAAAAAAATTATTTTTTTACTCCTTCAAGACAGTATAAAAAAAGATCCAAGGGATTAATTTAAAATTGTGTGGATTCTGAGACAGAGACAGGCGAGAGATCAAATCTTTTTTTTTTTGTGTATTCTTTTTTTTGCATTCTTTTTTTGCAAAATACAAAGTAAGTCTACTTTGTTCAATCGCAAAGGAATTTTGAATTGTAATTAATAATCCCTATATAAGAAGAGGAATCTCTGGAATTTATAGTTGCGTATCCCGAGAAATTCCATTTTATGAGAGAGAAATTTCAATTATTGTTACTCCATTTTTTCAGTTTAGTCTAGAAGATGCAGCCGTTCGTTCATTTTTTATTAACCCTCACTCTTCTAGTAGTTTTTTGTGTCGAACTGAGCTACGAATGCTTCCATTGGAACTAAAGTGTACTTCAAACAAGTTTTAGGAAAAAAATCAAGAATTTTCTTCAACTTTGTTCAAAATTTCATCAATTTTTTCAGTAATGGGCTATGCGGTATGTTGATAAATATTTATTTAGTTTTATAAAAGACAAGACTTGATGAGCTAATAATAACATTAAATATATCAATAGATTCATTCATTTGGGGGTGATCCAACACTCAACACTGTAGCCAAAAAGCACTCGCTTCTCCATTTTTCATTTTATTAAAATTAATATTTATTATTTTGAAGTCTAGGCTTTCATCGTATTAAAAGAATTTTGTTTTCGGTTTAACTGAAAATTACAACGTTTCGGCCACTCATTCTGTGGCCTTCTTCAGGTATTATTCATTTAAGATTAAAAAGGTTATTACATCTCATTTGGATTAGTTAAGATGGCTGCCGCATCTCGATATGCACGCCATCTGCATTGGATGAGCGATAGCAGCGCCTCTACATACAATATGCCACGAAATTCAAATAATGTATTTTCAATCAGTAGATTAGGCCCCTACACTCTCTATACCACTGAACGACTCTCTGTAACATCTGTTTGAAAATACAATATATGAATTTCGTGAGAGATTAGAGGCGCTGCCATCGTTTGCACAATGCAGATAGCCTATCTACCCAGACAGGCCTGGAATATTGGAGGAAAATTACCGGTTTCTTTCAGAGAATATTGCGGCAATATTTTAGGGGATTTACTTTATTGTAAAGCCATTTAAAATAATTGGCAACAAACCATGTTTTTCGGCTATCTTGGGATTATTAATTAAATATCTTTGTGATAGCTAAAGTTGAGCAATGACGACATGTCTCAAGTCGAACGTTATTTATAAAATTTGGAAAATAAAACTGTAAAAACATAAAGTAATCAAATTTGAAAATTGGCGGGATAAATAGTGCTGCTATCTATAGATATTTATGCTTTATTCAAATAATATATAAATTGAAAAAAGTTTTTCTAAAAAATATACAAGAATTGTGTACTTAAAAATATTGTATAATATTATAAATTAAAATAATATCAATATAATTTAAGCATAAATAAGGAGTAGAAGAACAGTGCTGCCATCTTTAGTAAAATAAGATACAGTTCTGTCATCTACGATGAATATAAATAAGAATGTTAATAAATAGTCAGTTTGTGTCAATTTACTAATCCTATAATTAGATGTTAATTTAATTAGCTATAAGAATTTTCTTCACGAAGTGAATACGATAATATATTTCATTTTAATGTTTAGTTCGGGGTCGGAGGGGGTAAGAGCGACGAGAGGGATTCTTGCCCTTCACGCACAAACTATAATTCTGATGATGGCATATTCGAAACGTTTGGAGATCACTAACTTTTATCAATAAACAAAATTCCCGTCCATCTTCTTTAAATGCTATTGGTGTAATTAATAGCAAATTTAGTCCGATAATCACTAAGAGAGGAATTTAATTAATAATCCCAAGATAGTTGAGTTTATATAATAATAATAATAATCCCCTCCAAGCACATGGTCCCTTTATTATTTATTTTCCCATCTTCTTCTTTTAACTATTCTCATTATATACGTATAACAAGTAATTAATGATGAAGGGGTTGTGACTTTACCCTCCCTCCCTCCCCCTTGCGCTCTTCTTTAAGGACAGACAAGAAATGAAGGAAGGGGGGGTGGAGCTCATCTGCGTTCATCTCTCGAGTAAATAGATTCCCATTTTCAGAGGGATGCCACAACCATATTTGGTTTGTATTCAAGCTCTCGGAGCAGCTTGTTGTTTAAGCCTCTTTTCAGTTCTAATCTTTTACTCGAACGAGAACAAAAAAAAAAAAAATAAAAAAATAAAATTCAATAAACGTCTTTTTGTATAAAAAAAAAAAAAACAAACAAACGCAAATTCAATTAAAAATTAAAAGTGAAAATTCGTATGGTTATTTACGTATAAATTATATTTGAAAAATCTGGTGTGACTGGCGCACAGCACACAACTTTCTATTACCTTCGGTAATCGAAAGTTGTGTTCTGTGCTTGTCACACCAGATTTTTTGTGTCGACATATATTTAGTTCCCGACAGTACGGAACATTCGATTTTCAAGATGTAAAATTTATAAGTATGGGGAAATTTTATATTTTGTTACCATGGCAACCATTTCTCCTATCTTTTCTATGGAGTACAAGAGTAAAGTGGTCTTCAGAAGATTTCAATCACAAAATGAGAATATACATTTTAAAGAGAATCTAAAAAATAATTGATTTTTGAATTAAAAAAAAAATCGTTGGAGCAAATTTAGAGAAAATCGAAAAAAACTGAAAAAGTGCATCAGTAAAGTACTAGTTCTCTTTGGTCGATTTTGTTCAAAAGCTTCGTGTCACGTCCCATGGGGGTGTCTAACTTAAATATACAATTTCAACCTCCTAGCTCTTTTCGTTCTTGAGATATTTTGTTCACAGACACACACACACACACACACAGACACACAGACAGACAGACCATGTCGCGAAAACCACTTTTTTGGATTCAGGGGACCTCAAAACGTGAAGATCTATCAAAATCTCGACATCGAATTTTTGACATGAATCCAATACTTTCTCTCTATATATATATTAACATATATATAGAGGTAAGAGAAAGTAAAAAATTTTCTCTAATCACTGACAAAATTAAAATTTTATATAATTTATTATTAAATTAATATAAATACCTTATAATTAATAATAGAATAATAATTGTGAGATTTAATTTCAATATTTTCCTTTATAATTAATTAATTAATTCTGAAACTACTTGACGAATTTTTATGGTTTTTTTTCTTTTTTTTTTTGTATTCTGGACTATGTTGTTGTCTCCGTGCCGACCATGGGGCCAAAATATAACTTCGGAGTTAAGTGTTTGAAGATTTTGCCCTGATTTCACATAAATTTGAAGATTATTTAAAGTTTGTTAAGATTTTTGAGAGTGATGAGCGTCATTTTTTTTATTATCTATATATCATACTTATATATAAAGCCCTTAAAAGCGTGTCCGATGTGTGAAACAACCAATCAGGCCTCAGGGATAGCGCTGATTGGCGAAATACAGAGAGGGGCGGAGTCGGAGAGGGAAATTCAAAATTTTTATTTTATTTTAATTATTTACACCCTTCAATTTAATAAATTATAGTTAGCTAAAAAGAGGCAAATTTAAAACTTTAAAAACTAAAAGAGGCAAATTTAACTCTCAACTTAAATATGAACACTTAAATATGAACAATAACATAGAACAAAATATGAATAGAGAGTGCGACGAAGATGCCATCTAACAAGAGCTGAATAGAGAGTGCGACGAAGATGCCATCTAACAAGAGCTGCCAAAATTTCAACGAAACGCCATCTAGAGAGTGCGACGAAGATGCCTTCTAACTGTTTTTCAAAAAGTCAAACTAATATCAATTTTCAATTTAACCTTTTTCTTAAAAGCCTTTTAATTTTTTTTATACCTATGTTTTTATTTAGGTCTTAAAAATGTGAGTAATATTTTTATTTTTAAGGACTCCATGTGTTGATAGAATAGATATTTTTTATTTATTTAATTTTTGGAGTAATATTAATTCTTTTTTATTTACTTTTAAGGACTCCATGTTGATAGAATAGATTAGTTAAAAACAATTCAGCTGTTTATTTTGAGAAGCTGTTTATCAAAAAAAAGCCTAATTTTATTTATTTATTTAATTTTGGAGTAATATTAATTCTTTTTATTTACTTTTAAGGACTCCATGTTGATAGAATAGATTAGTTAAAAACAATTCAGCTGTTTAAAATACATAGCATTATATTCATTATATTTTTTTATTTGATAGCATTTTAGTTTAATTATATATATACGTCCAGGTCAGCATCTCCAACCTCTACGCCATTATCCCAACGACCAATTGCTGGGCGCACCCGTTTACGACTGGATGTATATCGAGAGGCCAATCGCCTCAGAATGTTGGAGAGGCGGCGTGCTGATCCTACGCTTCGACAAAAAGAGGCCGAACGTTGCAGGCAGAAACGTACCAATGAAACGGATGAAGAGAAACAACAGCGACTCGCGCATGAAGCAGAGCAACGAAGAACTCGACGCAGCCAAGAAACAGTAGAACAGCGACAGCAGTCGCTCCTCCAAAGGAGACTCAACATGCAACAGGCCAAAAGTGATCCCATCTTTCGGCAACGAGAGGCGGAACGCCAAAGACGTCAACGAGAAACAGCTGCAAATCGAGCAAGAGCGAATCGAGCAAGAGCGACTGCAACGCGAATCGTTCAGTCTCATTATCTCGGTCCAATGAACATCACATGTACCAACTGTGGCGCCATCTTCTTCAAAGGAGAAGTACGAATCTGTTCCCATACCCCATATAGTTTTAACCAGGAAACCGAATGGAAAATTTGCAGCCAGGAGATTAAATAAAAAAAATCTCTTATTTAATTTTTACTTGACAACGTTTCGGTCGTCTGTCACCACCTTCATCAGGGCCTATGATCATAACATTTAACAATTAAATTAATTTAAAATCGACTTCTTCATTTCCTAGGCAGTTTATTTTGTATACCACCCCTACTCTCTCGGTTTTTTTAATTTTTTTCTTTTTGATTGTAGACGTATTTTTAATGTATTGCTTCTATTGTATGTAATTTTTATATTTTCAGTTTCCAACGCTTTTTTTTAACTATAACTTAGAGCGGGGTGAAAATCGAGACTAAAATATATTTTTTTCCCACTTGATTCTGCGTCATTTTTATCGCGATCCAAATATCTGGCTTCTTCATTTACGGATGTAATGATTTTATTTAGATTTTTTGTCCAAAAAACACTGTTGCTAATACGTTTCATTCGTGTAATTAGATTTTTTATTGCGTTTACTTTCTGATGTAGTAGCTGGAGAGAATGTGCGTGTAGAAGTCGTGAAGTCTGTGTTATTTTTCTATATACCAATCTGTCTGTGTTATTTTTCTATATACCAATCTAACAGCAATGTTTCTTCTGACTTCCTAATTATTGTTGCAACTAGAAAATTTATTTTATTTTCCTTTTCAACTTCAAAAGTAAATTTAATGTTTTTATCATATTTATGAAGTATATCCAAAGTTTCCTTGATTTTTTCCTCATTAAGGCAGCAAATAAGTACATCTAAGATCATAGGCCCTGATGAAAGTCGTGACAGACGACCGAAACGTCGGCAAGTAAAAAATTAAATAAAAGACATTTTTTTTATTTTATTTAATCTCCTGGCTGCAAAGTTTCCATTGGGTTTCCTGATTAAATCTCCACAGCCATAACACATCAAATTATAGTTTTAACTTTTTTCGATCTAGGGGCCCATGTTTAATTTTAATATGTTTACAGGTGTCTTCGAATGTCTCAAATATCAACATCTGCTGCAACTTCGGACTGATCGATATTCCCGACAAATTCGCCAACTATCCCTCTCGGTTGCGCGAACTTCTGACAACATCCACCCCACAATCAGAGAACTTCCGCCGAAATAGCCGTCAGTTCAACTCGGCCTTGGCGATGGCTTCAATGGGGGCCCAACTCGATATTCCCCGAGGGCGTGGGCCCTATTGCTTCCGCATCCATGGACAAGTCTATCATTACGCAGGTCCATTGTATTCTAATGAGGGTCAGCGGCCGTCGTATGGACAGATCTATATTCTGGATACTGCTCAAGCTGCTATTGAGCGGATGGGTGCCGCCTCAAATGCAAACTGCGAACCGACCCTCATGCAAGAGCTCAGCATTTACTTCGCCACACACAATCCATACGCCCGTGCATATAAGATGATGGCTGAAGTGAACGACGAAGAAGAAAGAAAAGCCACTGCTGAAGGAAGGAGTGTCACCCCCGTTAAGATGATCTTCGACCCTGGGAACTCCAACGATCTACGACGATACAATGCGCCCACCACAAATGAAGTTGCGGTTATCTTCGTCGGAGAAGATGGAGATGTCCCCGCAACCAGAAGTCTCGCACTTCATCCACGAGGTGGAGGTCTCCAGCAGATCAGGGATATTGACCCTGTCTGTGATCCACTCACTTATCCCATCTTCTTTCCCTCGGGAGAAAGTGGATGGCACCCGGAAATGGAAAAAAGCACTCAGAGAGGAAGAGGACCAGGATCACTCAGAAGGAGTACTACACTCACCTCCTGCAAATTCGTCGTGGTCAATTCAATCCTCTCTTTTCTCGGCGGTCCCCTCTTCCAACAATACATTGTAGATTCATGGGTCAAGATCGAACAGAATCGCCTCAATTTCCAACGCACGCACCAAACATGTCTTCGCATCGATACCTATCGTGGACTCCAAGATTACGTCAATGTTGGCGATGCTTCATCAGGACCACCCGGCAAGAGAATCGTCCTCCCATCTTCATTCCCAGGCAGTCCGAGGGCCTTGGTTCAGGATCAGGTATGAATACTTTTTTTATTTAAAATCCTTTGAGTTAAATAAACTCTAAAAATCCAAAAATGGTGAACTCTTTGGATTATACTAAAAATCGACTTTCAGGACGCAAATGGCGCATTGTTGCGAAATATGGCAAGCCGGACTTCTTCCTCACCATATGACGTGTAATCCAAAATGGAGGGAAATCACGGAGAATCTCCTCCCGGTCAACCCGATCTGACCGTCCTGATATCGTCGCACGCGTCTTTAACCTCAAAAAAAGCCGTATGAGCTGTTCGACCAAATGCTTAAAAAGCATCT
>JAKCPI010019886.1:0-19338 GCA_023213315.1 Euborellia annulipes | reverse complement strand
AAAAATTGTTTTTCACTTCGCTGGGACAAAAATTAAAGCAAAAATTTCTAGACGTTGCGAAAAAATATATAAAGTTCCGCTTGTGTTCGTTGGGCAGCTACTCTGAAATAAATTGCTATCAAGTGGTTTACTTAATTTTTTATTAATATTCGATTTAAATGAGCAAAAATGTATTCTATAAATTTGTTAGCATAGAATATGATTTTTTAATACATAATCGTTTTAATATAAAAATATCAGAAAGGAAAAGATATTGCTAAAGCTACACATTCGTTTTACTCGCATTACATACTATTCTTTCAAGCTTTCTGAATTAATTAATGTTTATTTTCAACACCCACCTGGTTTTTAAGATCTATCTATGTGTATAAAACCAACAAACAAGATTTCAATACTTATATTAAAATCTGTTTAATCTAACTACTATACGGTCTAAATTAAATGAAATGTCTTTGATAAAAAAAGAGTGGGTACACCTCTGTATATTTTTGAAAAATATTCTCTATTTATACTCTATATTACGATTTGATTTGATTTGAGCATCGACTTTTTTTTAGGTGGAATACTTAAACACTGGCTAACGTCTCTCTTCACATATGGAAAACCAGATGTCAATATAAACTAAACTTTTTTGTTTTATTAAAAAAATAATTTATATAAAAAAAAACCTTTTCATCAAAAATGAATAAGCGAGATATTGATGAGAAAATATTCAAATTTTCATTTTAAACAACAACATTATTAAAAAAAAAAACGGATCAAAATTAAAAAATAAATTGTTTAGATATTTTAATTAATTTTTGAATAATACATAAATAATTAACTCGATAATTAAATATTAATGGACCCATCCAATGTACCGTATATTCAAAAATATAAACAATTGACTTGGACATAAAGTATGCAAATAAATCTACCTAGGGTATACTATCAGTAGAGTTTTATGAAAAAACAATTATTTTTTAATAATAGCCACGATTTCCTAATTATAAAGACCTGAGTTTAAGTTTTAAGTTATAGGATTATATAATTAGTGATTCCGCTGTGTTCCGCGAGCATACTGTTCCGCAAAAATGATAAATTTAAAGCCAATCATTTGCACCTAACTGTGACTCAGAGATCATACATTCGCTTCCAAAGATAGATGGTTCACATTGAAAATTTGTTTCAAATGAATTGACTACTAATCAATTGAAAAAGAGACGGGGTTTAAATGGCCTCAGATGCCCAAAAAGATCTTAGACAAATTTAAAAAAATAAAAGCTTATCATTTCTTCAAATTATTATTTCAAGCAACAATTGTAATAAAAAATCTTGTGTGATTAACGCACAGCACACGCTTCACGCACCGGAGTCCCGGGTTCGCTTCCCGTCCCAAGCGAGAAAAATTTATTTCATTTGATTTGACTACAAATCATTTGAAATAAATAGGGATGGGGTCTAAATGGCCTTAGATGACGAAAAGACCTTAAAAAAAAAAAAAAAAAACGCACAGCACACAACTTTCTCTCATCTTCGGTAATCAAAAGTTGTGTACTGTGCATCAGATTTGTCGATATATATATTTAGCTTCCCATAGCACCTTAGTTCCAAACTTGACCACTTGCATTTCATAAGTAAAAAAAGTAAAAAAGTCAATTAATTCAAAATTTCCATAGGCTCTGTGTATTTTAAATGTTGACTGCTTGAAATTATGATTATTTTTCGAAATTTTAATCTCTTATTTGGATATTTTATACACAATAGAGAATCCTAAATAAATACATAATTTCATAAGAATTGGAAAACTTTTTTTTTTTTTTTTCCCCCCCTTTTTTTTTTTTTTTTTTTTAACAATATCTTTCTCTTTTTCACTCCACCCCCACACACTCTTTTCTGCAACTCAGGCCATTCAAAAAGTTTGAAAACGTTGGAAAAGAAAATATATCTGTGGGGGGGGACTTTTCTTTAAAACACCCGGGTACAAAAAGGTTAAAAAAAAAAATTGGGGGCCGGGGGGGGCCCCAACCCCGGGGGGTGGGGGAGGGGGGGGGGCGCCCCCCCCCCCCCGAGGCGGGGGGGAAAAATTTTTAAATATGTATAAAGTTTCAAAGGGGACCCCCTTTTGAATCGAAATTAACATGCAAATCCCCATAGGGATATAACATTGGCTCTATATAAGGAAGAGCCGGAAAATGAATTTGAAAATCTGAAATACATCAGTAAAGTGTACTTCAAACAATTTTCACGAAATATTTTACTGATATATAAAGAACATCTAAAAAAATAGTTGATTTATAGGAACCGACCGAATATTCGGTTTCGGTTACGGTTTCGGCTAGTTTCGGCCAAAAATCATGGTTTCGGCCAAAAAGTGGCCGAACCTTTCGGCCGGCCGAAACCAGAGTCTGAAAAAATGGGATGAGACTCGCATGCAAAAAAAAAAAAAAAAAAAAAATTATTTGACCTTTTTACTTTCTCTTACCTATGTATATATGTAATATAGATATAGATATAGAAAGTATTGGTTTCATGTCAAAAATTCGATGTCGAGATTTTGATGGATCTTCACGTTTTGAGGACCCCTGAATCCAAAAAAGTGGTTTTCGCGACATGGTCTGTCTGTGGGTGTGTGTTCAATTTTAAGCATGAAGGAATTGACCTACGAGGTTGAAATTTTATATTTAAGTTAAACTCCCCCGGGACCGGGAAAATAAGCTTTTAATCAAAATCGGCCAAAGAGTACTAGTACTTTACTGATGTATTTTTCAGTTTTTTTCGATTTTCTTAAAATTTGCTCCAACGATTTTTTTTAAAATTCAAAAATCAATTATTTTTTAGATGCTCTTTAAAATGTATATTCTCATTTTGCAATTGAAATCTTCTGAAGACCACTTTACTCTTGTATTTCATAGGGAAGATAGGAAAAATGGTTGCCATGGAAACAAAATATAAATATATTTCAAAAATAATTCTGTTTCTTTTTTTGTATATAATCATGTGACGTCATAAAATAATGTTGGTAAAATTTTACTCAAATTTAGTATTTGAATCTCTATATTTAATTTCGTAGTCTTTCGAGTTCTTTTAAAGTATTGGATTCAAGTCAAAAATTCGATGTCGAGATTTTGATGGATATACATACTCGTTTTGAGGTCCCCTGAATCCAAAAAAGTGGTTTTCGCAACATGGTTTGTCTGTCTGTCTGTGAACAATATCTTAAGAACGAAAAGAGCCTAGAGCCTATATTTAAGTTAGGTACCTCTCTGGGTTGTGACACGAAATTTTTGAACAATATCGCCCAGAGTAGGCCTACTAGTATTTTACTGATGCACTTTTTCAGTACTTTTCGCTCCAACGATTATTTGTTTAAAATTCAAAAATCAATTATTTTTTAGATGCTCTTTAAAATGTATATTCTCATTTTGCCTTTGAAATCTTCTGAAGCACACTTTACTCTTGTACTTTTTTTTTTTTTTTTTTTTTTTAAACATTCACCCTTTTTTTCTCATTCTCACTCACACTCACACACACATTCACACAGTCTTTTCGGCAACTTAGGCCATTTAAGACTTTGACGATAACCGTTGTAAGTAATATATAAATTGTAGGTTCAGGCATTTCTATTTAAGCCATCTGGTATCCAAATGGCTTAAATAAAATCATCGGACTGCCTGGGTCCGAACCCGCGACGTTTGGTATAGGAGAGAGGCACGCTACCTACTACGCCAAACCCGGGGGACTCTTGTACTTCATAGGAAATATAGGAGAAATGGTTACCATGGTAACAGAATATAAATATTTTCCCATGTTTATAAATTGTACATCTTGAATTCAAATGTACTGTACTTTCGGAAACTAAATACTTATATGTCGACACAAAAAATATGGTGTGACAAGCACAGAACACAATTTTCAATTACCGAAGGTGTGAGAAAGTTGTAAATTATGCGACCAACCACTCCAAATTTCTTTTTTTATTAAAAAATGAAGGATAAAAAAAACTTACTCATATTTTTACTTTCTCTTACCTATGTATATATGTAATATATATATATAGAGAGAGAAAGTATTGGATTCATGTCAAAAATTCGATGTCGAGATTTTGATGGATCTTCACGTTTTGAGGTCCCCTGAATCCAAAAAAGTGGTTTTCGCGACATGGTCTGTCTGTGGGTGGGTGGGTGGGTGGGTGGGTGTGTGGGTGGGTGGGTGTGTGGGTGGGTGTGTGTCAATTTTAAGGATGAAGGAATTGAGCTACGAGGTTGAAATTTTATATTTAAGTTAAACACCCCCGGGACCGGAAAAATAAGCTTTTAATCAAAATCGGCCAAAGAGTACTAGTACTTTACTGATGTACTTTTTCAGTTTTTTTCGATTTTCTCAAAATTTGCTCCAACGATTTTTTTAAAATTCAAAAATCAATTATTTTTTAGATGCTCTTTCAAATGTATATTCTCATTTTGCAATTGAAATCTTCTGAAGACCACTTTACTCTTGTACTCCATAGAAAAGTTAGGAGAAATGGTTGCCATGGTAACAAAATATAAATATTTCCCGACGTTTTCGCGACATGGTAATTGATTGACATAATTGATTTTTGAATTTAAAAAAAAATCGTTGGAGCAAATTTTGAGAAAATCGAAAAAAACTGAAAAAGTACATCAGTAAAGTACTAGTACTCTTTGGCCGATTTTGATTAAAAGCTTATTTTTCCGGTCCCGGGGATGTTTAACTTAAATATAAAATTTCAACCTCCTAGCTCAATTCCTTCATGCTTAAAATTGAACACACAGCACACAGACACACAGACACACACACAGAGACAGACCATGTCGCGAAAACCACTTTTTTGGATTCAGGGGACCTCAAAACGTGAAGATCCATCAAAATCTCGACATCGAATTTTTGACATGAATCCAATACTTTCTCTTTATATATATATTACATATATACATAGGTAAGAGAAAGTAAAAAGGTCAAATAATTTGCACTTGAGGGAGAAAAAAATTTAGTCTCCCTACAAAAAAGGTAAAATGATTTTCACGGGAGGGAAAAAAAAATTCAAAATACGAGAAAGTAAAAAAAAAAAGGTAAAATGAAAAAAAAATTTTATAGGAAATACAAGTTTCGGTTTCGGTTACGGTTTCGGCCGAAACTAAGGTTGAGGCCGAATATTCGGTTTCGGTTTCGGTTTCGGCTGAAAATCTTGTTTCGGTCGGACCCTATTGATTTATAACTTATGGCCACTTCACACGGAGGGTTTTCTTGTTATATCGCATGCGATGTGTCGTCATTTATGACTCTAGCGTCTGATTGCATGGGTTTTTGACTGATTCCGCATGTTCTATTTTTTTGCATGCCTTTTTTCCAAACCCATGCATCGACCAATCACAGGATTTTGACAGCTTACGTTTTATTAAAATATTTTATAAAAAAAAAAAGGCGATCACCATAGAGCAACATTCGGCCATTTCCGCCACACTTACCCTCTGAGACGTGTGAATATATTAATACGTATTATTATAATTTTTGACAGCTCAAGTTTTATTGTATATTTGTCCTTTGTGAGTGCATCACACTGCTGGCTCTGCTTGAAGTGACGGCATATCGCATGCAATGTAACCGGAAAACCCTACGTGTGAAACGGCCTTTAAATATAAAATGTCAGCCTCGTAGCTCATTTCCTTCATGCTTAAAAACGTTACACACACACCCCAAATTGGGGATCCATTTTTTGGACTCAGGAGACCTAAAAAAAAATTTCGAGATGGAATTTTTGGCATGTTCGCAATACTTTCTCACTATAGATTACATATATAGGTGGGAGAAAGTAAAAGTATTTCTAATTAAATAATTTACGAGATCTATAAAAAAATTTATTACAAATTTTTTTTCAATATATGCCTACATATTTAAGCGGGAAGACCTGATTCGAGTATAGGAGGCGCGATTTGCCCAATCAAAACACAAACCAATCTCGCAAATTATATCAACATATCTAGTATAAGTTTAGTGCGTTAACTTAATATCTACATTCACATTATCATTCGTATAGCAAATTAGTTCGAAGGTTGAGATATTTTTCAATTAAATATGTAAGGACTTATAAATTAAATTGAAAGATTCGTTGTAGATCGGGAGGGTAAAGACAATATAAAATGAATATCGTGAAACATTCACCCAGTGGAGGAATTTGTTGAAAATAGATTGATGGGAAAAGGAGCATGTGCTTATTTGGTCTTCAGCTAGGAGTAAATGTGTTCATCTCATAGTTTTGGGAAATTCAACTCCTCAATAGTTCAGTAAATTATTCAGATAAACATTACAAGGATTAACAAAAAAAAAAAAATGTTTTTTTAGACATTGTTTTAGAGATAAATATTTTACCTAATTTAGTTTTAAATTAATGGTTTCATTAAATTTATCAAAATAAATTAATGACACGTTTTTTCTCTCCATTCAGTAGACATCAACAATTAAAAATAAATGATGAGATGTTTGTTTCTTTTTCTTTATTTATTTTTTTTTTTTTCTACAAATATTTCGGAAACTTTCATTGTTTATAATTTTAAAAATACCGTCGCTTTTCCAACGTGTGATAGGCACATAAATCGATATCAAAATATTGGTTATAAAAGTATTAGAAAAATATTTATTTTATGGGCCTTCTTTTCAAGACAATTTCAATTTTCAAAGTCAAGAGTGATTAGACACTAAAATATAATATGTTTTCATTATAATTTAAAAATAGCCTAGTTTAAAAAAAAATTTACATGGGGGGTAAGGATGTACAAAAAAATTGAATATATAACATCCTTTTTATTATCTCCACCAGCTAAAAATTGAAAATAAAAATTAGAAAAACTCCAAAACTAAGTCGAACTAGTAATTAATTATGAGCCTCCGTTTCTTGTATATAATTATGGATATCATTATTGATTGTTAAGAAAATATATTTTTACTTTCTCTTACCTATATAGAAAGTATTGGATTTATGTCAAAAATTCGATGTCGAGATTTTGATGGAAATACATGTTTTGAGGTCTCCTGAGTCAAAAAATTGGCAAATCAAAAAAAAAAAATGGCTATCTGTGAACAAAATAAATATATCAAGATATATCAAGAACTAAAAGAGCTACAAGGATGAGATTTCATAATTAAGTTTGGCACTCCAGTACTAGTACAGTATTGGCTGATGTTCTTTTACTTTCTCTTATTTCAGTTAAAATTAATTGTGGATTTTTAGAGAACATATACATACATTTTTCCCATTTCACTTATATATATACAGCATATATAGTTACATACCGAAATGAAAAGATAAGTCCAACTGATTTGGTAATCTCAATATATATATAAATACAAAGAGAGATAATCTAATAAATCGGATTATAAATAAATTAGCAAATAGGCAACCAAACGAACAAGCAGACATATCTATTGCCTATAAAGAAGGGGCTTATGTAAAATATATGTTATATATGCTCTTTGAATTAACTAAAGCTCAAAATTCGCTCTAACGATTTTTACATAAAATTAATTATCAATAATGGAGTGGAGTCAGCCAAGGAAAGAAAAAAAAACATTTTTTCTGTCGACGTTTCGAGCGCCAATCACGCTCTTCTTCGGACAGTCTAATGTCAATTTTTACGAATAGTAAAATGAGTATCATTGAAATCAATAAACTTAACTTAAATTAACATTAACAATGCAAGATTTGAATTGACATTAGACTGTCCCGAAAAAGAGCGTGATTGGCGATCGAAGCGTCGACAGAAAAAATAAAATTGTTTTTTACTCTTTCCTTAGCTGACTCCACTCCATTGTTGATAGTTAATACTCACAGCCAGAAAAAATTCATAAAATTAATTTTTTTAGATAGCCTACTCTTTAAAAAATCTTTTATATTTTCATTTTACCCTCAAAATTGTTTGACGCACACTTTACTCTTGCACTTCATAGGAAGGAATAAGAGATTGCCATGCTAACAAAAAAAAAACCACAAAAATTTTTTTTTTTTTTATCCCCCCCACACCCACCTCCCAAAAATATCAACAAAAAATCTCCAGCTAAAAGGAAGATACGAAAAATCTTGTTAGTTTTCGGCTTAAAATAAATATTTTTCTTTGTTTATAAATTTTACATCTTGAATTCTAATATATTGGCGGTAACTAAATAGTAGGCCTATATGTCGACACAAAAAATCTGTTGTGACAAGAACAAAACACAACTTTCACTTACCGAAGGTAAAAGAAAGTTGTCACTTTTTTTATCTTTGCAAAAGCTCTGTAAAATTTTGTAATATTACTATTTTGAAAAATTATTTCTTTTTAATATTTAAATAAATTAAATCTAACTTAATGTTTTAAACTTATTTAGAAATTGCAGATACTTTAAAATTTGACTTTCTCTATTATAAACTTGCTGATAAAGACCTGAAGACTTTCAAATGAAAACTTTATAGTTGACATTATGTTTATATTTATTTTTTAATAGAATAAAACCCTACAAACTTTGCAATAAAGTTTGAGAATATTGACTAAGACTAGGGCTTTGATTTCATCACTCATTTGAAGTGACTTTTTTAATTGAAATCCTAAAGTAAGCACCACCATTAGCGAAGAATTTCATCTCGAGAGATGTGTTTTAAAATTTGAAAGAATTATAAATTCACGAAAGAAGTTCGTGTTTAATTGTACAAAAGACTTAACACCTTTATTTACCTTTAAAAAAAATTATGTTTAGGACAAGTTTGAAATCTCTTTTAAAGATAAATTAACATAATAATGTTAAAAGAATTGTTTGAGATTTTTTATTCGAATTGAATTTTTAAATATCTACTTCTTTGAAATATCGAGGACGTGTAGACCCTTTTAAACTTCAAACTAAAAGTTTTGAAACTTGGTACATCAATTTCAAGTTCGGAAACATGTATCGTATAAATTGGATTTCCTTCTTGAGGTTTCACTAAAACAATTTCTAATGAATCTTTTTAAGTATTCATTTATTTAATAAAAATCCACATTTAGGGGTGTCGTGAACAAAAAGTATATTTTTTTTTTTGCCTTAGAGGTGCTTAGACAAAATAAACAGAAGAACTGACGCATTGCGGAATTTTGTTTTTCAGAATCAGGAGAGTGTGAAATATAAAAGCCTGGGGAGATCCAATAATTAAAAATTTCATTCCTGTAAGCGCAGTTGAATTTTTTTTAATTAAGATTTTGCTCATATAAAGGTGTATTTAGCCATCCCAGAAGTATATATTTAATACCACTACACCGCTATTATTCTAATAGTTTCATTATGTAATTAATTTTTTTTTGTTATCAAGCAAATTCAGCAAGCAAATAATCTTTAATTTTTTTTTTAATTTAAAAATGAATATATTGTGATTATTAATTATTATATTAATTAAGAAAATTTTAAAATACGATTAGTAGATATATTTAAAAATTATGTGTCCAATAGTTCATCACTCTTGCAAAAGATGGCAGGCTAGTCTAACAGCTGATATACTATTAGCCTATATCTGGCCTATATTTATATGTTTATAAAAGATACATAATATATAATAACATTTATAAAATATTCATTCTTAAAAGATCAATGAGGAGTTAGAAAAATAAAAATAACAAAAAAATATTTGAGAATTTACAAACAATATATAACTGGTACATACAGTGTGAGCTCAAATGACAAAGCATTGAGCTATATTGCGGATTTGTCAGTATATGTGTATTATACATAAATTATTTGTATAAAATACAAATAAAAATCGTGAAGACTAACTACCTGGCTGCCCGCTGCTTTAGCCTCTTATCTTAAACGAAAATGTTGAATGTTAAAAAAAAAAAAAAAATGAAAAAAATAAAAATATTCTATTCTAATATAGTTATTTTGGGCCGGCGTCCTAGTTAGTCCGTCCGCTGCAAAAGTTCAGGTTCGAGTCCAGAGAGCACGATTTTCTCAATCAAAAAACAAACTCAACTCAAAATTTCTTAAACGACTATAGACTATCGGCTGTTTGAAAAACCCCCAACTAATATATTTCAAATAAAAAATTCAATATCTGTCCATAACTGAAAAATTTTGAATATTTAACATGGCGATTTATAATTGTATATGTCTAATACAACTTGGCGAGGATATATATTTATTTCAGACATTAACCTGGGTCTGAAGATGATCCCATATGTGACCGAAACGTCGGCCCTGGTTTTAATAATAAAATGAAATAAAACTAGCTGCGTAGCTGACCTCTGCCTTTAGAAAAAGATTTAAACTCTTTCTTACATATACAAACAAAATATCTACAGTATTTTTATGAAAGAAAAAAAATATTTAATTTTAATTTTATAATAAACCCATATATTATATTATAATGTTATGCATTTTCCATTATATAACCTTTAATTATAATTATAATATTTTTGCAATGGTGCCTGGAGCAGAGGCAAGTGAATTAATTATAATAATATTCCTAGCGCCGTCATTTTTTGAATCATTCAATTTTTTAAGGTTATTTTGTCCTCTGAGGTCATTTAGACACTATCCTCATTAATCAAATTAATCTAATTTGAATGAATTTTGGGAAATGAATCTCCGATCTTTAGAACACGAAGCGGGATTCATACTTCTGTATTAAATTCTTAAGAGAAGAATTTTAATATTTCAATTAAAAATAAAGAAAATGAAAATTAAAGAAATGAAAATGAACAAATGTCAATATTGATAAAAGGCAAGGGGATGTGGGTTCGGTCCCAGACAGTCCGATGAATATTTGTTTAAATCTCCATTGGATATTAATTGTCTGGATCACAGTTATATCATGATGTTTTTATATATCGTAATTACCATATAAATAAGTTTCTATATGACCTCAGAAGTTGAAAAAACTTTATAATTCTTTGATTTAAGAGAAAAATAAAAAATCCCTTTTGAGAGAAAAGTTTGGCAGTTGAGGACAAATTGACTTAAACGAAGAGGAAGGAGTCTAGCAATCATGAAAAATCTAAATTTCCTTGACGAATCTCTTATTTTAATTAGTTATAGGTGGTATACCTGAAAATGGGCATAAAATTTTTTTTAATCTCTCTTCTCGGAGTAGGCGTCATGGTAAAAATGAAAAAAAAAAAAAAAAAAATTTGATTTTTTTAGTAATCAACCAGTAAAAAAAATAATTTTGACAGAAAAACCATTCTGAATCCCGCAATAGTGCGGTTAAACATCAGATTATTTTTTTTATTTATTTATCATCTAGCTTATTAGGGTAAAGAGATTGTTGCTATTAACCTTCTCATATAATGATATTTGCAGACGACCAGGATGACGATGATGTTGGTGGAGGCGGCGAGGACAAACAACGGCGCGTAGAATCCAATCAAAAGTTGACTTCCGAGTTCGTGGTATTTCAAAAGAGATGCCCGGAATTCAGACAATTCCTTATCGGGTCGCCAACTAACAATCGACGAAGACGAGGATGTCGGCAACACAGTCCATCCAGTGCGATTGATGTCCACATCGTTCGGCACTAGAGAGAAATTTACCGCCGATGTTGGCGTAATTTCCCACGACATTTTTATTTTTATTTTTTTTTCAATTGCGAATTTACGATAGCGATTATATTATCGTGGAGGACATCTTATCGGAGATGTTTAATCGCCAAAGGCGCGCAGACTACTGACTGGAGTTTGGGGGCTGAGCGCCTGGAGGGGAGGGGTGGCGATAGAGGGAGAGGGCCAAAGGGGGTGGGCGCCAAGATGGTGGGGGTTAAAGGGGAGGCGCGGAATCATTCACAACAATTAATTCAACCATCTGCCTTTTGAAATAATATATTAGAAAATGAAAAAAATACGTCCTTACAGAGGAAAAAAATTTGCTTCAACCTTTGAAGAAAGAAAGAGGGATTTTTTATCAAATAAAGATTCGATAGTGCCTCCATGTGTTGGTATTAAGAAGGCGAGGGAGCGACGTCTAAATGTACTTAAAAAAAAAAAAAAAAAAAAAAAAACTAGACTATTGTAAGGAATTTTTCAATGCGGTGAAATAATAATATTAATTATATAAAATTAGGTTTAATATTATTATTTCACCGCCTTCGGCGGTCTTCTCGCTCAGGGGCCCACATCTTGTGGGTACGTGGATGGCGACCACGAGCTACCCGAGCTGGGACAGGCACTCCTGTTCTTTGTATGTCTGTCTCTTCCTTCCTTTGATGTAGTATTGTATATATCATGGTGGGCCTACAAAAATTTATACTGGTATAGTCATGGTTACTGCTGAGAACTTTATTATAAAATTAGCAAGACATTTCCTCCTAATATGAACATTGAAGAAATAATAGAGGACATAAGCTCAATGTTGGACATTAAATTGTCGTGAACGAAATATCCATGGATATAATGTGGGCGAAGCTATGTTGAGCAAAAAAATATTTGTAATTAAAATGTAGGTACGTGGACATAATTTAGTGGACAAAGTTATCTAGGTCTAACTGAAATATAAAATTTCAACCACCTAGCTCAATTCCTTCATGCTTAAAATTGAAAACACACCCGCACACCCACACAAACTGACTGCAAGTTTCGCATCTTAGCACGAGAAAAGATTTTTTATATATTTTTAATGGTCTTGATTATTCGCTGTACTTTGCCAGCTAGATCCTTTTGATGAGCCCCTCTCCGCATTTGTTTTTTCTAAGAAATAGTTCGAAATACTTGGAAAAACTTAAAATATTCAAATTTAATTAAAATTGTTGAGAGAACTAAATAAATTATTTTTCGTAAGATTTTAATTTATTTTTAATAATCTTTTTTTTTTTTTTTAAATTGAGTGAAAAGATAATATATATTCTCAATAAAGGAATTTGTTTCGAGCCTTTCCAGACCATTTCATTGCCTGGTGAATCCAGGTTTTATCGCTCGAAATATATTTTCTTTAAAAGAATTCGATAATAGAAACACGTAAATACAATACATACAATGGTAATGTAAAAAATATATTTTATTCCCAATTTTAATCAAGAGTCGTGGAAGGAATTCGTCACCGAGCTTGGGAAAAAACAGAGACGATACTGTATTATCAGAAACTATTTTCTTTTATTAAATTCTTAATAAAAGATAGATCTCAAGGGGGGGGGAGAGAGAGAGAGAGAGAGAGAGGAATTTAAACAATTAATAAAAATTTTTTTTAATGAAAATAATCTTAATTTATCTGTTTCTGGGAGAATGAAACGTAAAGATCTGTTGAAATTTGATAGGTGAGAATTTGATCCATTTGTTTGACTTCCTTAAAAGGCCAATTTAGAGATGTGATATACAAAAAAAAAAAAAAAAAAATGCCTGAAATCTTTCATCCAAAACAATCAATCAACGAAGAAAAAAAATTTCATTTTTCAAAAATGGCACAAAAGTTAGAAGAAGACTCTCGATGAAGAATAAACTCAAGATTGAAAGCAATTTATTTATTGTATTTTAATATACAATACATACAGAAAGTGACATATAATAATAATAATAATAAATGATATTAAAAATACGAAAAGGTATGTGGTCAGAGGTTCCTTTCCCATCTAAAGCTATTAAATTTTTACTTTTTCTTACCTACCGGCTTATTTGAATTATTATTAAAGAAAGTATTGGTTTAATGTCGGAAATTCGATGTAGAAATTTTGATTGAGGTACCCTGAGTCCAAAAAAGTGCGTCCCTCATAATGGACTGTCTGTGTGTCTGTGACTGAGAACAAAAAATCTCAAAACGAAAAGGGCTAGGAGGTAACACGAAGATTTTGAACAAAATCGGCCAAAGAGTACTAGTACTTTACTGATGTACTTTTTCGATTTTGTCAAAATTCGCTCCAACAATTTTGATTAAAATTCAAAATTCAATTATTTTTTTAGATTCTCTTTAAAATGTATATTCTCATTTTGCTCTTGAAATTGTTTGAAGCACACTTTACTCTTGAACTTCATAGGAAAGAGGGGAGAAATGATTGCCATGCTAACAAAATATACATTTTTTCCCATTTTTATGAATTTTACAACTTTAATTTTTATATATCGGCGGAAAGTACAATATTAGCTTCTGGTGCCAAAGGTCAAGGGTTCGCATTCCGTCCCAGGCGAAGAAATTTATTTCAATTAATTGGATACCACTTAATTGGGACGGTGTCTAAATGACTTCAGATGCCGAAAAAAGACCTTAAATAAATTTAAAAAAAAATATCGGCGGAAACTAAATATATAATTACCGAAAGTAAGAGAAGGTTGTGTGCTGTACACCAGATTTTTATACATTATATTGGTTACCAATTTAATGCTCAGGGACCCATATCTTGTGGGTACGTGGATGGCGACCACGAGCTGCCCTAGCTGGAGACTGGCAGTACTTCTGTTCTTTGCATGTCAGTCTCCTATATTTTCAACAGGCGTCAGACCGTGCGATGAGCCTGCCTGTTCTATTCCTTTCCGGTCGCAAACCCCCCCCCAGCTCCTCTGCCGACCCCGCACCGCGGGATTAAGGCGAAGAAAGAAGAAAATTGGTTACCAATTTAAAATTTGCTCCTAAAAATTCCTATTTTTATTTTTTTATTTTTTTATCAACTATAAAAAAGATAATTAATATACATAATATAAATCAACAAGTGGTAAAACCCACCTTCGGCTATGCCCCCTGGACCCCCTTGCTCGCCTTCGGCGAACAATTGCAAAATTTTAAGGTTTTAAATTTCCGTCTCTTAATTAGATTAAAATTTCTCTCTCTAACTCCACTTCCTTTTCTTCTGGCTAATCAGCGTCCTGACAGGCACATACACACTGGGACAGGAAGTCAGCCGCTAGCTCTTTACATTATAGTATGATGATGATGATAAAGGGGGTAATTACCCCCTTCGCCGAAATTTGAGAAAAATATTTTTTTTTGGAATTAAATTTTATTTTTCATATTTTTTATTTAAAAATCATTCACACTTTTTTCTCATTCACACTCAAAATCACACACACTCACACAGTCTTTTCGGCAACTTAGGCCATTTATGGATCCGCTCTTGGTTATATGTAGTATGAAAATGAACATATAAGCTCTTTTCTCTAGAAATGTTCTATTTGGTTGAGCTAATAAAGGATGTACTTACATATAAATCAATATTAGATAAATATTTTTTACCTAACATATTAAACATTATCTTTAATATTATCATACTCCTCTATCAATTTTTTTTGCGGTTTTTTTATTTTATAAAACAATCGGTTTATTTATTTAGATCAATTAAAAAATCCTTACAAAACAAATTGAACTGAAATCCGAAACATCTTAATAAAGAAATGAGGTGAATGGCTCATCCGGTTTTACTTTTTGTTCCTCTACAACAAACATACAATGACAAATCTCCAGAGGCTCATATTTCTCTTTTTCCTTTGTTAGAGCCTTTGTTTTGCCCAAAAGGTAGTGTCATGTAGGTTCAATGGTCATTTTCATATCAAGAGCAATACCTTTTATTTTAATGTTAACTAGACTCATTTACCAATGGAATTTTGTATGTATTAACTAAATAATCAAAAGTGTATGTACTAGAGCTTAAAAAATACTAAAAAAAAAAAATTGCATTTCTTCTTGAAATGATTTTTTTTTCGCTTAATACATTTGGTTGTGACGGCAATCGATCTAGGAACTTCCAGATCATAAACGCAACAAGTTAGGTTGACGTCATCGGCGTTGAGAGGACTCCGGGGTCAACTATATTTAATAATTTTTTTAAATAATTCTCTCTTACTGACCATCAATTAAACTGAAAAGGTCGCAAAAAAGATAAAAATCTGGTGTAACTTAACGCACAGCATACAACTTACTTTTACCTTCAGTTACGGAAAATTATGTACTGTACTGTCACACCAGATTTTTTTGTCGAGATTATTTTCACCCCACAGGGGGGCGCCCACAGGAATCGAGTTACCCATAGCACCTTAGTTCCAAAACAAAATTTCATAAGATTTGGAAATTTTTTTTTTTATATATGTAAAAGTTTCAAATGGGACGACCCCTTTTGAATCGAAATTAACATGCAAATCCCTATAGGGATTTAACATTGCCTCTTCAGAAGGTAGAGCTGAAAGATGAATTTAAAAAAATCTGAAATACTACATCAGTAAAGTGTAAACTATTTTCAAGGAAATTTGCTGTTATTTTTTTTAAAAAGGCTAAAAAAATATTATAGTTGATTTATGAATTTTAATCAAAATCGTTAGAGCCAAAATTTTGAGAAAATCGAAAAAAAAAAAAAAAAAAAAAAAAAAACTGAAAAATTACCTCAGGAAAGTACTAGTACTTTATGGGCGATTTTGTTTAAAAGTTTATTTTCACCCCCACAGGGGGGGGAAGGAATCAACCCAAATCTCCAACTATCCGAGGCATCGCAATGACCAGACGATATTAATTATAATATAACATAATAATTTGGAAAATCTTCTCTAGAAACTATTTTGAAAATCGTATTATTACTTAAATAAAAGGTTTTTTTTTTAAACACTCACACTTTTTTCTCATTCACACACACATACACACAGTCTTTTCGGCAACTTAGGCCATTTAAGACTTTTACGATATCCGTTATAGAGATTAATATACATATTAGGGGTCCAGGCATTCTTATTTAAGCTATTTGGTATCCAAATGGCTTAAATAAAATCATCGAACTACCTAGGGTCCGAACCCCGACTTTAGTATACGGGAGCAAGCTAACCTCTACACCAAACCCCGAGGGCAATAAAAGGTTTTAAATTATTATTATTATTATCTTATTTTTTTTAACACTTACACTTTTTACTTTCTCTTACCTATGTATATATGTAATATATATATATATAGATAGAAAGTATTGGATTCATGTCAAAAATTCGATGTCGAGATTTTGATGGATCTTCACGTTTTGAGGTCCCCTGAATCCAAAAAAGTGGTTTTCGCGACATGGTCTGTCTGTGTGTGTGTGTGCGTGTGTGTTCAATTTTAAGCATGAAAGAATTGAGCTATGAGGCTGAAATTTTATATTTAAGTTAAACACCCCCGGGACCGGAAAAATAAGCTTTTAATCAAAATCGGCTAAAGAATACTAATACTTTACTGATGTACTTTTTCAGTTTTTTTCGATTTTCTCAAAATTTGCTCCAACGATTTTTTTTTTTAAATTCAAAAATCAATTATTTTTTAGATGCTCTTTAAAATGTATATTCTCATTTTGCAATTGAAATCTTCTGAAGACCACTTTACTCTTGTATTTCATAGGGAAGATAGGAGAAATGGTTGCCATGGTAACAAAATATAAATATTTTCCCATACTTATAAATTTTACATCTGAATTCATACGTTCCGTACTGTCGGGAACTAAATATATGTCGACACAAAAAATCTGGTGTGACAAGCACAGTACACAACTTTCGATTACCGAAGGTAAGAGAAAGTTGTGTGCTGTGCGCCAGTCACACCAGATTTTTTCTCATTCACACTCACATTCACACACACACATTCAGACGGTCTTTTCGGCAACTCAGGCCATTTAAGACTTTTAACGATGCTCAGTATTAGGGTCCGACCGAAACAAGATTTTCAGCCGAAACCGAAACCGAATATTCGGCCTCAACCTTAGTTTCGGCCGAAACCGAAACTTGTATTTCCTATAAAAAAAATTTTTTTTCATTTTACCTTTTTTTTTGAATTTTTTTTTTCCCTCCCGTGAAAATCATTTTTACCTTTTTTTTTAGGGAGACCAAAATTTTTTTCTCCCTCAAGTTCAAATTATTTGACCTTTTTTTTTTTTTTTGCATGCGAGTCTCATCCCATTTTTTTCAGACTCTGGTTTAGGCCGGCCGAAAGGTTCGGCCACTTTTTGGCCGAAACCATGATTTTTGGCCGAAACCGTAACCGAAACCGAATATTCGGTCGGTTCCTACTCAGTATGTTTAATATATCAATGGGGGGTCCAGGCATTTCTATTCATTATCCAAGATTAATTATATCTCATGTTCTAATTATGAATAAACAGTGTTTTCGAAATAAATAAATAATTAATGGCCAAAGATAAACTTTGGCTTGTTTTAATTTTAGTACTTAATTTACCCGTTGTTTTTTTTTTTTTTTTTTTTTTTTTTTGCTGAGGTCTCTAGTGAAATTTTAATCAGTCGAGAGATAATCCCCGATTCCACAATAAATTAAGAGATTGGTTCTGAGCCTTACAAGTGTGATTGTGTGTCTGTACGTCTTCATATGGATTAATGAGTCCTAGGGAGGTTGTTCATTCTATAAAAAAGACGGCTTTCCCATGTTTTTATTTTTTTTATCTCAGAATCGATTTATCGACTTACATCTCAAATCCATTCAAACTCCTTTACAAAAAATTTCATATATATATCTTCAAACAAATTTAAACTACCTTTTTTAAAGTTTTTACAAGGTCTTTGCTCTCACCTTATTACGGTCTTATTCCAAAAATACGGGTTACGTAACCCGCCTCCGGCTGGTTACACACCTTTTCAGGGAGCTTCTTCCCTCTGGACTACTTGAAGTTTAAATTATCACTTAAATTAAATTAAATTTTTTTTGAACATTTCTTCTGATGAATAAATGTGTCTATGAACAATGGATGAGCCTGCAGACTTGGGGAAAGGCATCAGAGAAGAAGCCTCTAATGATTAAACACAAACTCCTCTAAAACAAAACTTTTCGACCAAATTTATTGAACTTATATTTATTGAATTTATATTATAAATTCAGGGTTTGCAAAATTCGCAATAGATTTCTTCTTCGATATTCCATATTAGCCGACTGGCCATTTTAGACAATCATGGCACCTCAAAAAGCTCATAGTGAAAATTGTAAGAACCACTCTATTAACAATTCAACCCCTGTATAATTATTTACAACAGCTTTTAACCAAATAAGTCATTATAATAAGTAGAGTTTCAAAAAAATAAAGGTTCTGGAGAAATTACACTAGCGGTTGCTTTCCACATTAAAATAATTTATTTGGCATGATAGAATGGCTTCTCAAAGCAGATTTTTACAATTTGTAACACGTTCAACGTATGTATAATATGATGCACTGAGGTTGGATTGCTTAGGCAGTCCGAAAATTTGCCAAATAAATTATTTTAATGTGGAAAACAACCGCTGGTGTATTTTTTTAATAACCTTTATTTTTTTAAAGGCCACAATAAATTTACGGAGGCCGCCCTCCAATGTGACAAAACATAAACCTAATTTACAAAAAAATTTAACATTAAATATTTTTTTTTATTTTTATAAATAAATAATTTTATTTAAACTTATGAAGTGAACAAGTTGTTTTTTTTCAACTACCATGTAACTAAA
>JAKCPI010019885.1:0-19251 GCA_023213315.1 Euborellia annulipes | reverse complement strand
TCTGAAATCTGGAAATATCCAGTACTTGGAACAAAATTAGTCGATGGAACAACATTTGACGAGGGAACATATTTAGACGATCTTGAAAGTAATTCTACATTTTCACAATCCACGTTTTTCAGACCATTTACTTAAAAGAGGATTTAGAGTCCGTTTCCAAATCTGGTTTAAATGCCCTGATTACTAGAGACCGGATTTTAAGCAAAATGCTTATTGCTCAATTTTATAAGCAACCATTAGATATTAATTTCTATACGAATTAGGAAAAACTAAGTGCATTGAGATTTGCATTTTTTATGCTTTTTTTTTGCTTTTTTTGAGTTTTCATGCTTTTTTTTCCCTTTCGTGCTTATTTGAACTTATTTTACGAATATTTATAATTTTGTTTTCTTTTTTTTATTAAAAAAGCACTTTTTTCCCATTCACACACGCATACACCAGGGACGTATATAAGGAGGGGGAGAGGGGGGGGGGGGCCCCCCCCCAAAAAAAAAATAAATTTCCAAAAACCCCGCAGTGTAAAAAATATAGCCCTGTAAAAAAAATTCTTCCCGCAGGGTGAAAAAATTTGGTCTAGCAAAAACAAAATTTTTCGCATGGAACGGGGCGGAATAAATTTAGTTTCTTTAAAAAAAAAAAAAATTGTATACGCCATTGGTATGAGTAAAAATTGCTTATGAGTGCTTTTTTTCAACTTTTTTATGAACCTTATTTAACAACTTTTTATTCAAGTTTTTTATGCTTTTTAAGCACTTTTTTCCTTTTTTTTATGCTTTTTTTGTCCGGTCTCTACTGATTACCAATCCATTTTCAACTTTTTCCCTTCCCACAAAATCTACTATCTCACCGAAAACCCTTTTCTCCAGAGGCTCTAATTCCCCCACACTATGGTCATATCCCCATAACGGAACAATTGGCGCAGTCGGTTATTTGAATCCTACCGACTGCGCCAATTGTTCCAAGTTATGAGGATATTATTTTAAAAGGAAAGAAGCCAGGACAGTGCAAACTATTTATTTTGAAAAATATCAAATAAAACAATAAGTACTAAAACACAATCCCAAAACAACACCTTGGATTCTCGGTATCCAAAACACCAACCACACATACACTTGTTGTTACAATTTATATCCATGCACCTATGTACGAACATCCTAAAATATTTAGGCTGCGGTTAAAGTCAAATCAAATCAAAAATTTAGAAAATACTATTTCTATCTCATTCTACGCTCATGTAAATGTTCATACAGACTTTTAATGTTGCTGCTACACTCTGCTATCAGCTGCCTCGATGACTTCGCCGTCATTGATCGTCAGATGTCCGTAGTTAGTTACGTAGGCATTGGATGTCACTTGTTCCACTCTTGCGCTTCCTCCTATAATGAGAAAAAAACAAAGAAAGTGTTTATTTGTTCTCTTAAAAATATAATAATGCGTAATTCAAAGTAATTTCCTACTTCATTATTCCCTTATTTTATGATCACCTTCGGCATGAACCCTCTCAAGTTATTGTCTAATGTGTAGGGAAAGTTAATAGTTTCATGAGTATTCATAAACGATTTTAATTATTTAGGTAGTAGGGGTAGCCCTTTTTAAATTAAAAATAAATTATCAATTTAAATGTTGATTTCTTAAAAATAAAACAAAGCTTTGAAAAATTCCCTACACGTTAGAAAAATTCTTCAATTTAATAGTTATTTGGTATTATAACTGTGGTAATAATTAAACATTATTACCCAATTAAATAATGTAATTAATTAATAATATTGTTTATAGTCATTGTTGAATTTTTTAAAATAAAGTCTATATTAAGGTTATTTCAAGTTCTTATTTAATTCCTCTCTATTTTTCTATAAATATTACAATCACAAATCTCTCACTTTCTAAAATTAACAAATAAAAGAAATGTTTTTTTTTTTTAAATCAAAATCGAATAATTGGAAAGATTGTATCTCAAGCGTTTGGCTAATTTATTAATTTTATCAACGTAATAAAATCACTAAGAAAAAAAAATGCAATACAATATATAAAGGTTATTTACCTTTTAGATTGACAGCTGTCAAATTTTTTCTTTTCTTTTTATTGCTGATATCAACGAGCATTTGGATGTGATCATATCTATAAAACAAAATATAATAAAAATAAGGGAGCTAATGAATTACTTTGATTATTTTAATAAAATATATTTTTAACATACCTTTGAGATATAATCATCTGACCAAGAAGTGTCAAAGGGAACACGATGATGTGCATAGGAATTGAATTCACACTTTCACTAATAATGAATTACTTCACTTAATAAGGAACAGCTCGGGAATAAAATAAAATATAGATCCATGTGAATGTCATCTTTGGCAACATTTTAATATTATCTCGAGTTTTAATATTTATTTGAAAAGAATATCTGAAATTAAAAATATTATTTGAATTAAATGAAATAATAAAATAAATAAATAAATATTCAAATTATATGAAAAATAATTACTTGATTAGAACTGTCAAATTTTCTCATCAATCATCCTCGTTAACCATAAATTCGTTTTCAAAAATTTTATACTCATTTTAAAGCTCGTTTAATATAGAATAAATATAAATAAACGGTTTGTGTTAAAATGATTTGCATAATATCGATGATTTAAGATTAATTATTTATCGCACGGCCTTTGTCTTCTTTTAGAGGGAGTCAAAGAGATAAAAAAAAGAGATGACAAACGCGCATGCTCAGACCGGTATGCAAAAGAGAATAAAAAGTACACATAAATAATAAATAATTTTTAATAATATATTTTCAATAATTAATTTTCCAATTATTTAAATTAAATATTTTTTTTATTAGCATTTGTAATAAAATATTATTTTTAAAGAACTAATTGATATAAATAAATGTGTCTGGTTGAATTTGTCGTATTTTAAAAGAAAAAAAATTGGGATTGTAATGTTAATTACGCCATGTACACCAGGTATGTATTTAAATTTAAATTTAAATTTTTATTTAACTAACTGGGGAAATCCTCTTTTGGTTCACTCTTTCTATTATCTAATTTTTCTTTTTCTTTATTTAATTTGGATGATATAGGTCGCCTAAATTTACCAAGTTCCCTATTATTTAAATTGAAAATCATTGACATTTGATAAATAAATAATTTGCATTTCCCTATCGAGTGAATTTTAAGAAAAATTTCTTGTTTGTTAAACCCGCAGGGGGGACAGACTTCTTGGCCTGCTCTATATATTTGATAGAGATATAAAAATATTCAATGAGATTCGGTAACTAAATTATTTATTTTATTATTATTTTTTTTTTTTATTTCAGTTGTATCCAAGGGGGTCCAACAATTTATATCAATGTTACGTATTTCTATGGATATTCATTCAAAATATAAAAGTTGAGAACAAGAGAATTAAATTTCCATTGAAATATATTAAGATTGGAAAATATTGTGGTTAATCTTTACTATAAAGTTCGCTCCCACCGAGAGCGCTGGCTTACATCTGACTAGTTCTTTTTTTTTGAAATTAGCTCTTCGTTCATGACCTCTTTCGTTCTTTTCTTAAGATGCATGTTTTTTTTTTTTTTTTTAATATTTCTTGATGAACATTTTTTAGCGTGATCCTATAATACGGTGTAAATTATTGGGAAGTTTTTTCAGGAGAGAATTCACCCTCCCTTCCCTTTATTAGCCTAAAAGAGGTGTCGGTAAGCCAATTTGATCGAGATATAGGCCAAAATAAGGAAAATTTTGAAGAAATACGAGGACCACATTAACCATTAAAAATATATATTTTTACCCTTACTTTTTTGGGTTTATTTAGGCATGCTATTTGTTTTGTCACTAAGGCCGAGAAATTCCCTAGTTTTTTTAAATTTTCTTTACCATCGAAGGAAACCGAACTGCAACCGAAGGACCGAAACAATTGGGTCGTGTCCCCCGAAGTTGTTTTGTCACTATGTCAGCTTCGGCTCGGTTTCGAGGACTCGGTTCGGCTCGGCTCAGTTCGGTTCGAAACCATCCAGTTAGAAGCTATTCGGTAGCCCTTAAAATAAATTTTCGGACCCTTCGGCCCGAAGGGTCCGAAAATTTATTTTTAAGGGCTACCGAATAGCTTCTAACTGGATGGTTTCGAACCGAACTGAGACGAGCCGAACCGATCCGAAACCGAACCGAAGTCGACACTAGTGACAAAACAACTTCAGGGGACACGACCTAATTGTTTCGGTCCTTCGGTTGCAGTTCGGTTTCCTTCGATTAAAGAAAATTTAAAAAAAACTAGGGGAATTCTCGGCCTTAGTGACAAAACAAATAGCATGCCTAAATAAAACCCAAAAAAGTAAGTAAAAATATATATTTTTAATGGTTAATGTGGTCCTCGTATTTCTTCAAAATTTTCCTTATTTTGGCATATATCTCGATCAAATTGGCCACCGACACCTCTTTTAGGCTAATAAAGGGGAAGGGAGGGTGAATTCTCCCTGAAAACTTCCCAATAATTTACTTACCGTATTATAGGATCACGCCAAAAAATGTTCATCAAGAATATTAAAAAAAAAAAAAAAAAACATGCATCTTAAAGAGAAGAACGAAAGAATCATGAACGAAGAGCTAATTTCAAAAAAAGAACTAGTCAGATGTAAGCCAGCGCTCTCTGGTGGGAGCGAACTTTATAGTAAAGATTAACCACAATATCCACCCTTCGGGCCCGAAAATTTTTTTTAAAAGCTACCGAATCGCTTCTAACTGGATGGTTTTGAACCGAACTGGAGCCGAGCCGAACCAAACCGAACCGAACCGAAGCCGAGAATTCCCTAGTTGTTTTGAATTTTTTTCTAAAAATAAAATAACCGAACTTAAAACCGAAGGTCTCGAGCCGCCTCCGGCGGCTCTCGGACAAGGGATCCCTGCAAGTTCTTTAAAATATTCTGGATGAATATTTTTTTAATCTAAAACAGAACCGACCTTAATTAACCGAAGGTCTCGAGCCGCCTCCGGCGGCTCTCGGACAAGGGATCCCTGCAAGTTCTTTAAAATATTCTGGATGAATATTTTTTAATCTAAAACAGAACCGACCTTAATTAACCGAAGGTCTCGAGCCGCCTCCGGCGGCTCTCGGACAAGGGATCCCTACAAGTTTTTTAAAATATTATTGCTACCAAATCACTTTATTATCTAAAGGAAAACCTAACTGCACCGGACCGAAACAATTAATTCAGGACCCCTGCAAGTTGTTTAAAAAAAAGTAGATCCTTACCTTAAGACTGACTCTCCTCGGCGTGATCCTTCTCTGATGGCGGGTATAAACAATTTTTTTTCCAAGGCATATTGTGTTGAATATTTTTATGTTTATTTTTATTTTTTTTTGTTTTTTGTTTATTTTTGTCTCAGGAATATGTTATATGTTGAATATTATCATGACGATTTTAAAATTAAATTTAAAGAACGAATCACAAAGTGGGAGAACGAAAGAATCGTGAGTAAAGCCCGCCAGCGCTCTCTGGTGGGAGTGAACTTTATAGTAAAGATTAGCCCAATATTGTTATTAATCCCATTTTGTAAAATGATTTTAACAAAGAATCATAAAAACAGTAGGTGAGTAAAATTTAATAAAATTCTTGCTGAAACAAAGACTCTGTTGCAGGGCCGAATCTAGGGGGGGGAAGTGGGTGCATGTGTCCCCGGGCGGCAGATATCAGGGGGGCGGCAATTAAAGAAAGATTTACTAAAAAAAAAAAAAAAAAAAGGTAAAATGATATTAATTTTGTATAGAAAATTTTAAGGAGGGGCGGCAAATTAAATTTTGCCCCCCCCCCGGCCATGCTCTGTTGTTTAGAAAGATGCAATTAAAGGGAAGGTTAGAGGGGAGGGGCCTTTAAGGTAAGGGTGGAGGGGAAGGTTCTTTTTCATTTAACATGTTAAGATACAGACACTGGCAAAAGTATTTTAAAAAAAGTAAAATAAATTAATTTTTTCTATTTCTTTATATATATTATCCACCTCTTAATAAACATCATCTTATCTCCGTTCCTTTTTACTTTCTCTTACCTCTATATATATAGTTAATATAGAGAGAGAAAGTATTGGTTTCATGTCAAAAATTCGATGTCGAGATTTTGATGGATCTTCACGTTTTGAGGTCCCCTGAATCCAAAAAAGTGGTTTTCGCGACATGGTCTGTCTGTGTGTCTGTCTGTCTGTCTGTCTGTCTGTGTGTCTGTGAACAAAATATCTCAAGAACGAAAAGAGCTAGGAGGTTGAAATTTTATATTTAAGTTAGACACCCCCATGGGACGTGACACGAAGCTTTTGAACAAAATCGACCAAAGAGTACTAGCACTTTACTGATGCACTTTTTCTGTTTTTTCGATTTTCTCTAAATTTGCTCCAACGATTTTTTTTTTTTTTAATTCAAAAATCAATTATTTTTTAGATTCCCAATAAAATGTATATTCTCATTTTGTGATTGAAATCTTCTGAAGACCACTTTACTCTTGTACTCCATAGAAAAGATAGGAGAAATGGTTGCCATGGTAACAAAATATAAATATTTTCCCATACTTATAAATTTTACATCTTGAATTAATTCTACTCTTTAAAAAAAATAAATAAAACAAAAAGAAGAAGTAGTAGACAAGCACAATGCACAAATTTCGGTGGGGAAAAGAAAAGTTGTGTGTGTGCGAAGTCAACAGATTTTTATAAATCGAATGAACCGTACTGTCGGAAACTAAATACATGTCGACGCAAAAAAATCTGGTTTGACAAGCACAGCACACAACTTGCGATTACCGAAGGTAAGAGAAAGTTGTGTGCTGTGCGCCAGTCAGATTTTTTTTTTTTCTGGACTCGAAACGTAGATTTATAATAAAAATGTGAATTTTCCACCTTAGGTCAATATAAAATTTAAAAGCTCTCTTACCCTCTGATCATTTTGAAATATTAAGAGATCAACAGGTTTATTAAAACGTTTGGTAGCATCTTCGTTATTCAATTCTCATTTCGTTTCCTTGACTCAATTAAATACATCTGAATGCATTTAACGTTAAATGAAGTTGATAATTAAACTCTGCTAATTCATACTGTATTTATTCATCTATGAAAATGTGTCTGCTTGATGATAACTCCTCATATCATTTAATAGGTTGGCTTATTCAGAGAAGAGAGATTCATTTTTGTAATTTTATTATAAATACTAGCTGCACCACCTGGCTGAGATGGGCATCATCTCAACCACTGCGTCAATCTCACACTCGGGATCCCCCTTTATGAAATAAAACTTGACTAGTAGAAAAAATAATAATAATAATCATGGCTAGAGTTCAGTCAATAGAAAAACTTATTTATTGGCTGAACTCTATCCATGAAGACGGTTGCATAGTCGACCGAAACGTCGCTGTGGGGTCTTTAATAAAGAAATAAACATAGCTGCTTGGCCTTTTATTTTTTCTACTACATACTGTATTGACTATTCACTTGGCTAATAAAACTTGAATATCCGCTAATCTACATTTCCTATGGGGGAAATCGTAAATTTAACAATAACTAGCCGCTCCACCCGCCTGCGGCGGATCCTCGCCTATTCTTTATCAAGTGCAGTGGCGGATCCAGAGGTGTTTGTCGGGGGAGGGGGGGGAATATGGAGTGACTGGTGGCACAGCACACATTTTTTTCTTAATTTCGGTAATTTAAAGGCGCATTCTCTACTTGCTTGCCAGAATATAAATATAAATCAAATTTTTAAGTATTAATTTTTAAAATTTTACATTAAAAATACATTTTTTTTCGAAAAAAAGTATTTTTTTTTTAATCTTATCCCCCCTTGTATCCGCTCTTGATCAAGTGCCGCAATTTATTAATGGGCTTCAATTTTTGATAAGGCAAGACTCAATTCTTTCCAATGGGCAAATTTTGCATTTTCTAGAATTTTTATAAGAAAATTTCAACATTTTTGTCTTGGTTTTATTTAAATTGTAATTATTTATTAAAATGATATGGATTTGTGTTATATTTACTTAGAAATGTATATTTCATATTAATTGTTTCTTAAATTAGAGCAGTGTTTTCCAAACTCCCTAGGGAGGCGCGGACTAGTCTAGAGGCGCGGCTAGTCTAAGGGGAGGCGCGGACTAGTCTAGGCTATTTTTATATAAATTTATATTTTTTTTTTCTGTATTATTTTTTAAAATGGGGTAGGGGGGGGGGGCGTCATACACTTAAATATTTTTAAGGGAGGCGTTCTAATATAAAGTTTAGAAACCACTGCATTAGAGTATCATTAAGAGGGAACGGGAGTGAAGGTGTTACGCATGTTTTTCCCGCTAAGATGGCGTTGTGTGTCATAAAAAGTATGCCCAAAAAATCAAGTAATTCAAAAATCTGCCAAGAGATGTCAGAATGGTAGCTAATAATATTTAATGCATTTGGTTGATTTTCATTGATCTTTTAACAATAAATACTTTATAAATGTTATTATATATTATGTATCTTTTATAAAAGCATAAAAATATATAAATATAGGCTAAAAGGGAATCGGCTGTTAGACTAGCCTGCCATCTATTGCAAGAATGCTGAACTAATTTGACATTTGATTTTTAAATAAATCATCTAAGCTTATTTTAAAAATTTCTTAATTAATATGTGATTAATAATAACAATAAATTCATTTTTAAATTTAAAACAAAAATTAAAGATTATTGGGTCAGATTGTTTTTTTGTATTTGCTTGATAACAAAATAAATTAATTGCGATAATTTTTTAATAAGTCATTAAAACAATTATAGCTCGATGTCCCAATAATCTCTTATGAATTTAATTCATTTATAAAAAAACCGCATTGAAAAATTCCTTATAATAGACTATTTTTTTTTTTTTTAAAGTACCCCACGTTTGTGTTGGGCTGAGCAGCTAAAACGGTCAAAAATATATTCCGATTCGAGTGAAGAGGATTTTTTTCTTTTATTATTCATGTTTATAAAAAAGGATTAAAAATGTCTCCGTTACAAAAACAAAAAAAAAAAATTAAAAAACCCTCAGGTGCGATTTCTCCCATTAAAATGCGATTGAGTCTTAATGATATTTTAATATTAGTCTATATGTATGTGAGTTAATCTCCTACAGCTACTAGAGGAATATAATAGAGTGTAGAAATTCTTTGAGCGTGCACGTGACTGCGGATGTCTGACGTCACGCCGACGTCGCAGAAAGCGCCTAAACGATTAAACCACCCACCCACCGACTCGCAGCCCCACCAAACCCTCGCTTACCCTCAATTCACACTACATTAGGTCAATAAAGAGGGTGTTACACCACTCGGCGCGCGTTTCATGCCAGCGAAAATAAAATACGATTGATACTCTCGCTCTCTCCCTCGTTTGCCCCGAAAAAATCCATGTCACCATAAAATAAATTATAATCCCCCCCCCCCCCCCCCCCCTTTCAAAACGCCCGGGGCCCCCCCCCCCGTTGCCCAACCCCCCCCCCTCCCCCGAGGGCTAAATATAATATTTTATATTTTAATATAAACATGGTTGAAGAATAATAAAATGTGTCTATACGATAAAAAATTCAATCAAAAATAAAACAATTTTGTATTTTTTTTGTTATAAGGTCCCTGTTATGCAAATGTGTGTCAAAGGCCAAAAGATTAAGCACGGAATATTGTTTCAAATGCTATAATTAATAATATTTTTTATGAAATATGTCCTAAAAAAATTTATATTTAATGTAAAAGCATAAAATTATTTTTTACAATATTTCAATGCAGGATTTTCATTTTGCAAAAATGATTTATGTACCTAACACGTTGTTTTTTATGATGTTAACAACCAATAAAAAGTTATTTAACCTATAATTATATATTGTTTACCTTAAATAAACCAAAATCCTTTTTACTTTCTCTTACCTATGTATATATGTAATATATATATAGAGAGAGTATGGGTCGTTTTGATAACTTGCCTTCCAACATTAAAATAGCCTCCCTATGGGGAAATACATGGTGTGTGTCCTTCAGCTATTTTAATGCTGAAGGACACACACAATGTATTTCCCCATAGGGAGGCTATTTTAATGTTGGGGTAGGTAAGTTATCAAAACGACCCATTGGTTTCATGTCAAAAAATTCGATGTCGAGATTTTGATGGATATACACGTTTTGAGGTCCCCTGAATCCAAAAAAGTGGTTTTTCGCGACATGGTCTGTCTGTCTGTCTGTCTGTCTGTGTGTCTGTGTGTCTGTCTGTGAACAAAATATCTCAAGAACGAAAAGAGCTAGGAAGCTGAAATTTTATATTTAAGTTAGGCACCCCCATGGACGTGACACGAAGCTTTTGAACAAAATCGACCAAAGAGTACTAGTACTTTACTGATGCACTTTTTCAGTTTTTTTCGATTTTCTCAAAATTTGCTCCAACGATTTTTTTTTTTAATTCATATATCAACTATTTTTTAGTTGCTCTTTAAAATGTATATTCTCATTTTGTGATTGAAATCTTCTGAAGACCACTTTACTCTTGTACTCCATAGAAAAGATAGGAGAAATGGTTGCCATGGTATCAAAATATAAATATTTTCCCATACTTATAAATTTTACATCTGAATTCAAATGTTCCATACTGTCGGGAACTAAATACATGAATCGACCCCAAAAATCTGGTTTGACAAGCACAGTACACAACTTTCGATTACCGAAGGTAAGAGAAAGTTGTGTGCTGTGCGCCAGTCACACCAGATTTTTTTTTTCTTGAAAAATGAGAAATGAATCGTAGATGTCAAAATTTAATTTTTTGATATTATTCCTGATAATGAAGATGAGGATGAGTGCGATTTCGATATTAAGTCGATTTCATTATAACTTTGATTTACTGTTGCCATGTTCACTTCCATTCAGGAATTAATTGATGAGAAAATTTTGTTATCACTTTGTATTTAATTTTAAAACGTTAATACTATTTAAAATTTATTAATGTAATTTTGATGAAAAGTTTCTAAGCTATTAGTATTAAATATAACCATAAAAAAGAACTTTAATAATATCTTCGTTTTAATTTTTGAATTATAAACCTAAAATTATTTTATTAATATAAATAGTGCATAGATTAATTTGCAATCATGTGTCAAGAGACTTTGAAGCATTTCTACAAATATAATTGAACTTTGAGAATTTTTTCTATTTTATTGTTTTTCTCTAAATTATTCGTATTTTTAGAGATAATTTATGAATATCTGCCATAATTAATTGCACAAATGACAAAAAAAATGATATATAATCTAATCAAAACAATTTAAATCAGACTTTAATGATGATTTTCTTAAAAGTCTATGTCTGGCCTTTGGCACACATTTGCATAACAGGGTCCATTTAATGATTAAGGTGCGCGTCTTGAGACGTAACGAGCTTAAGCCAGGTTAACGTCCAATTGGGAAAATCAAAATGCGACATAGACACAAATATTTTTAAAATAGTAATTTATTATACGTATTTAAATACAAATACTAATTAGTGATATTTAATTAGTTTGCAACAAATTTAAAATTTTTCTTTTTCTTTCTCTAAACATAGGGTTACCAAAATTTATATTCCACAAATCCTTTCTCTCGTTATAATGACAGATAAATGAAATTATAAGTTAACATTAAAAATAAAAGCTAATTGATAATATGATTTAAAAAAAAAAAGTGCAGGAGGTGGATTTGAACTCGCGAAGTTTGGTTACGTGAGATTGGAAAAAAATGAGGGCGAATTAACCACTTGAGCCACGCTTTATTTAATTGATATAAGGCAAAATAAGCCATAAAAGAAACATGAAATAAAAAAAGTATTAAAAAAATGTTAATATTCCACATATGATATATCATTTTTCATTACTTTTTATGCAGATTAATAATTTATAATAAAAATATCAATAGGATGGATAGTTTTCAAATAATTCAATGGACAAACGTCAGATTGTTTATGCCTTGATGTAATTAAACAAAAAACTCTATCTAACATATGATACATGTCATTAATTCTTGAATTCCCCTGAATCCAGAGAACTAAAGCCCTTTTAATTATATGATCTAATTTGGGAGTTATTGGCGATCAAAAGTTAAGCTTATTTTCGATCTTAATGACATCAGCACTCAATTTTCTATATTATCGAAAAAGCTTATTTAGCATTGTCTGATCAAAACCAAATTTTTACCAGAGATTTATAATTAAAAAATGAGCTTTTTTCTAAAGTTTCATTGAGATTGGTAAAGAAATAAATAAAATATTGACTATTTTGTAAATTGAGTTTTAGAATTCGGGATCTCAGTTGCAAGCCTAGAGCCGGTTCATAGATCGCTCTCTTTACCAATCCGGGATCCCGAATTCTAAAACTCAATTTACAAAATAGTCAATATTTTATTTATTTCTTTACCAATCTCAATGAAACTTTAGAAAAAAACTCATTTTTTAATTATAAATCTCTGGTAAAAATTTGGTTTTAATCAGACAATGCTAAATAAGCTTTTTCGATAATACTAATAGAATCGAGGGTGATGTCATTAAGGTCGAAAATAAGCTTAACTTTGATCGTCAATATCTCCCAAATTAGATCATATAATTAAAAGGGCTTTAGTTCTCTGGAATCAGGGGAATTCAAGAATTAATGACATGTATCATATGTTAGATAGAGTTTTTGGTTAAATTACATCAAGGCATAAACAATCTGACGTTTGTGCATTGAATTATTTGAAAACTAAGCATCCTATTGATAATTTGATTATAAATTAATAATCGCATAAAAAGTAATGAAAAATGATATATCATATGTGGAATATTAACATTTTTTAATACTTTTTTATTTCATGTTTCTTTTATGGCTTATTTTGCCTTCCATCAATTAAATAAAGCGTGGCTCAAGTGGTTAATACACCCTCATTTTTTTTTCCAATCTCACGCAACCAAACTTCAAGTAGTTCAACCACCTCTACTTTTTTTTTTTTAAATCATATTATCAATAGCTTTTATTTTTAATGTTAACTATAGTTTCATTATCTGTCCTGGAACGAGAGAAAGGATTTGTGGAATATAGATTTGGTAACACCATGTTTAAGGAATTTTTGATAAATTTTGAAGGGCCCTGGTCACATACACACAGTACAGAAGAATCTATATATAATAATTGCGGTGTGTTCGATCTGTCCGTCCGTCTGTCCGTCTGTCCGTCTGTCCGTCCGTCTGTCACGCTCTGTTTGACCAACTTCCCGTTGGAATTTTGAAGCCAAATTTTGACAAATTTTTAAATAACTTTTTTTTATTTATGTTGGCATGAAATCCACAATTTTAACCAATTACGCTGGCTAGAGTTGGAGAACGAATCTAGAGCCATTGTTTTAGGAGATAACACTATTTCAATTTGTGTGTCGTTGAACCCCTTTGGAGTTTGTCAAGGAATCGATAGCGAGTTTTTAATCAGAAAAATATTTCTCACATTTACTTGAAATTAATTAATTAATTAAATCAAAAAATTCACCCGTATAGAGGCGCTGGATATAAAACAAGTTAAAACTTTTTATCTTCTAAAACGTGAGAGTTATAAAAAAAGTTTTTATACAAAAGTTGTTCGTAATCATAAATAGAACAAATTTGTATATAAGTGTTATATCGATCAAATTAATAATTCAAGAGATATTTTGATTTTTTTAAGTATCAAAAAGTATTATACTACTTTTGTTAATTAGATGCATACTTGTTGGATTAAAAGCTTAAATGAAATGCCACTACCTCCCCTCAATGGATTTATACAATATAATAAAACATTTATTTCAATAAATTATCCGGAGAGGTAAAAAAAAAAGAGTTGGAATAAATCTGATTGGCTCAGCATCTCGCAGATGGATCATTTATATTAATTTTATTTTATTATCTACTGGTGTATAAAAAGCGAGAGACGAACCAGATGGGCCAATTTTTCTTTCTTTTTTTCCCACCTGTTGAAAATTTGGATATCCTCCAATGCAAAAAGTATAATTAGTTGCTATCGAGGCCCGCTAGGCTGCGCCAACAGCAAAAGAACGAGATAGAGAGATGCTTCATTGAATCTTTGAGGCATTTTAAAGTATCCAAATGGCTTAAATAAAGTCATTGGACTGCCTGGCGTCCGAACCCACGACCCTCGGTATACGAGACTAGCACGCTAACCCATATACCAAGCCCGAGGGCGAACATTTTACTTAATTTTTTATTAAAAAATAATTAAAATTATTTTTTTTATTAGAAGTTAAGTATGCTGGAACAAATCGTAAAGGTGTTATGGAGAAAATAGACCAGCGGTTTCTTTCCCCATTAAAATAATTTATTTGGCAAATATTTCGGATTGCCTAAGCCAATCAGTGCCATCAATTTATACATATGTGGAGCGTGTTACAGAACTTCCCGTTGGAATTTTGAAACAAAATTTTGCACTCTCATAGAGGACGTTATGGAGAGTCCCGGAAAAATACTCGGTTCCCGAAATTCCTACAACTTTTGAGTTATTAAATCCTAAAGTTATGATTTCTCCCATAGGAAATGTATAGAGAAATATTTATGTATTCTTTGCATTTATGTATTGTATGAATGTAAACAAATCCCGAGCAGGCTCTGGATTGGAATATAGTAATGAGAATTTTTTTTCATATTTAAGAAAAGGCAGGGGTCCACCGCAGGCGGACCGAACCAGCTGGATGGGGTTCGAGGGGAGCGAAGGTCCCTGTCTAGACACAAAGCCCGCCGAAGGCAGGCGGCGCGGCTAGTATATTTAATCTTTTAAAACATAAATTTTAAGATTTTTAATAAATAAGAAAAGTTTTACATAATAAAAATACAATAATAAATCAAAATGTTTATAAAATTAATATCAAAGGAAGTGGCGCCTCTAGGTGGCCAGTCTAATAACTACATGCAGCAACTAAAAAAGCAAAATCTGTTAAGTAACGCCACTCGGCGGACAAATTGGAAACTATGTGATGTAATTTGGAAATTTTCAATTTCCCTAAATTTTCTATATTTCGGACATATTATTAACACTTTCAAAATTTATTACTATTCAAAATTTCTATTTGGTTTATAATCAATTCAAAATTAATTCCAATTTTTCCGCGTCTTGGTTCTTTTAAAAAAACGAAATAAGAATAATTAAATTGCTTGTCGCTAGAATGCGTTAATATCTCTAATTAGGTATTGGGTACCTATATTAAATAATTTTATTTAATTAATAAATACAAAATTATATTGATGAACAATATTTAAATAAATTCTTTTATTATTTTTCAATTCATTTGGTCCAATAAAATGAATTTATTAATCTCTCTATCATTTAAATTTAAGAATATTTTGATCCATAAGTGATGACGTCACATTGGCGTTCTGGCTGGCTTGCTAGCGAAGAAGACGGGGAGCTTATCATTCATTCAATTCATGGCCACGCACACCTCGAGGATCTCTCTGTTTTGCTGCAACGAGCTCTTGGCTTTTACATGGCGGATTGATTTTGAAAATCATCATAAACCACACCACAACTCGTCTTCTTATAGGACAATTTAACCGAATAAGAAGAAGTATACTATTTAACTTGTGCACAAGAAAGAATTTGGCATTCATTTTCCTTCACACGGACTCCAATCGCCATCAAGGACTTGGGCCAACGCCATAGAACAACTTTCGCTACACGCAAGTTATGTTATAAATTATTAATTCAATTGAGATCTCATAATTTGGAACAATCTTAAAACTTTCAAATAAACATTTCAACTTTAATCTAGTCATAATCTTGAGCTCAGAATATTAATATTCATATAAATAAGTCTATTCTAGTCATTTGAATTTCTTATCAGTTAACGAATAAAAATTAATTTTCACTCATAATATATTAAATAATTAAATCTAAATTTAATCCAAATTTAATATTAATAATAATTAATTCTCATAATCACAATAAATCAATTTTTTGAATTTAATTTTTTTCGATAATCAATTTTTATAATCAAATTAAATTGAACCAACCCAATTGGAATTCCAAGAAATTAACTTTACTGATAAAAAATATAAAAACGCAAACACCTGGCCACCATTAATAATTGTAAAAATAGGAAAGACGACAGATAAAAAATAATTCTAGGAAATGAATAAAACGTAATTGCATAAAGATATAATTGATTAATTTTATTTAAATTTTTTTTATTATACATAAAAGAAATAGAAAAATAATTTTTCTGGATCCAAAATTATTTAAATACAAAATTTCGAATTTCCAAAATTTCTTTTTTTAATTCAGAGCCGAAAATCCAGGAACAATCTGGAATAAAGAAATAAAGAAAATTAAATCATTGAATAAATTTTTTTATAAATTATTATTTTTGAAGCTAGCTAACTTTAGTCAAATTGCCTTTTTTTGAATTAACTATTTTATTGAAATTGAAACTAAATAAACCCAAATAAATAATTAAACAATTCACTTTGATAATCACTCATTTAAATAAAACTGGTGTACAGATAGCTGCCGTCAGCCCATGATACATATTTTGCACAAGGATCACTGAAACCAAAGAGTTATCAAATCCAAATAATAAGCATCTATGGTATCGAAGACCGCATTTAGCTTCTTACAACCAACTCTCTCAATCCCTTATTATATTGCCTCTGTGGCCACATAAACAAAACTCAATTTTCAAATATAAAATAAATTCACTTTAGGCTGAAACGACAAAGTTTGTCGAATCCAAGAATAATAATAAATAGATATTTGGTCAGATTTACTAATAATCATTTCTAATCAATCATCTGAATCACTAATAACAAAAGAAGAGTTTAATGATTTTAATTCTCTTTATAAAAAAAATCATTTTTTAATAATAATAAATTTTTTTTATAAAACTTTTCTTTATGTGATAAAAGTTTGAATATATATATATATATATCTTTGTGAACAGCTGATTTATCAACTAGATGCCAATTTTCTCATCCATAATAAAAAAAAAAAAATCTTTCTGTGATATTTTTTTTATCTGTCTTCTCGCCAATAACTGACAAATTAGAATATTAATTATTTTTAGCAGACAAACAATTCCACTTTGTCAAGGCAAGAGGAGACTTTATCAAAAGTCGTCAAGAGGAGCTGAACCTATTCAGCATTTTTGTAATTCTTAAATTCGTTCTTTTTAAATTAAACCATATTACTATAAATTTATTTATTGACTATTTATTTCAAAATTTCTCATTCAATTTCGAAATTTCAGATAATTTTCTTTTAGCATTTATAACCATAAAAATTTGGGGACTTGAAATTTCTCGACAATCGTTTTTCGGCAATCGGACCAACTCAACCTGAGGATAAAGAAGTCAGTAGAGATTCCTCCACCACCAGAGGATATCTTGATGATGACCGACCAGCCTCTATGGCTTTCTGTAATTGACTTAACCCAATCCTACTGGCAGGTTCCCTTAAGTGTTGAGTCGAGGCCCTGTACTGCATTCCTTTTTGAGGGCCGATCTTATCAGTTCACCAGACTACCTTTTGGTTTATGCACTAGTGTGGCATCGTTCAATAGGGCCATGGAAATAATCCTCGGTCCTACGGTTCGATCCTATGCCGTTAATTATGTTGATGACATTTTGGTTTACTCTGATTCATTTCAGCAACACTTAATACACTTAGAGGCTCTTTTCAAAAACTTTAGAAAACATCAAATTACTTTAAATTATTCGAAATGTGAATTTGTCAAGTCGTCAGTCAAGTTTTTAGGTCATGTCCTGTCTCGTCATGGTGTCAGTCCTGATGAAACTAAACTGTCTGTCATAAGAGACTGGCCCGTTCCAACGACGCGAAAGCAGTTGAAATCGTGGCTCGGTCTCGTGTCCTATTATCGAAGATACATAAAAAACCTTTCGGCTTGGTTAGATCCTTTACAGAAACATTTAAATAATTGTAAATCTAAGTGGAAATGGAATGATGAACTGACTAAAAATTTTAATGAGTGTAAGCTTCACTTCATTAAAAGAGTAACTTTGAAATATCCCGACTACTCCAAGCCATTTATCGTCTATACTGATGGAAGCTACCGAGGTCTCGGTGCTGCTCTCTGTCAGTTGGATGTGAATGGTGTGGAGAAAGTAGTCGTTTTTGCAAGTAGATGCTTGCAAAAATACGAAAGAAATAGTACGGCCACTGAACTTGAGCTCCTGGCGATAGTTTGGGCCTTACAACGCTTTCGTACGATAATTCTTGGTTATGAAGTCATACTGAAAACCGATCATCGTGCATTGACATTATTGAGTCAAACCACCCTAGTTCATAACGCAAAGCTCTCAAGGTGGTCTGAACGGATACAATCGTATAACCTTAAAATCGAATACATTCCAGCCCATGAGAATGTCGTCGCGGATCATCTGAGTAGACTTGCCTCCAATCAAAATTTATCCCTAACTAAGGATTTGTTAGCTGCAACATCAGTTCACCCGCCACCCCTATCGATAAGGAATAAACACACCATCCAGCAGGTCATGAAGGAGCAGTTGGAGGGATCCGAAGCTCAAGATCCTTATAGATCAGTGTGGTGCGAATGGGAAGTCAAACAAATATTTTACTCAAAATTATATATTATTTAAAGAACCTGTTAATGAGTTTGAGAGGATTAAATTGGTAGTTCCCCGAGAAATGGCAGTTATTGCTTACTCGAGAATACCATGAATTCTATGGGCACTTTGGGCAGTCAAAGACTCGGTGGTTTATCCAGCAGGACCTTTACTGGCCTAAGGTGTCCAAGTCCGTCCGTCAGATTGTCCAGTCCTGTGAAGTCTGTCAAAAGTCCAATTTCCTCCAGCATATTTGTCAGAAGGTTTATTCCATCTTGTTGCTTTATATCCCGACCATATCCATAGTCTGGATATATACGGCCCTTTGCCTACTGCACAATATGGTTATAAATATATTTTCGTATTTTTAGATGTTTTCTCTAAATTTGTTTGGCTTTACCCCAGTCGCAGAATCACATCACACGCTTCGATCACTGTTCTGAAACGACATCTCAAACAGGCTGGAAAACCTGAAATTATTTTGACTGATCAAGGAAAGCAATTTACATGTTCCCGATGGAAGGAGATGTTGGGTGTTTATGGGATTGAAACTAGATTAGTAGCTATTAGAAATCAGCAAGCAAACCCTGTCGAAAGGACGATGAAGGAGCTCAATAGGTTGTTCCGAGCCTATGCTCATAACAACCATGCTGGCTGGTTTCAATATCTACATATCTT
>JAKCPI010019884.1:0-54044 GCA_023213315.1 Euborellia annulipes | reverse complement strand
ACAGGGCCGGAACTAGGGGGGGGGGGGCAAAATTTAAATTGCTGCCCCCTCCTTAAAATTTTCTATACAAAATTCATATCATTTTACCTTTTTTTTAGTAAATCTTTCTTTAATTGCCGCCCCCTGATATCTGCCGCCCGGGGCACACGCACCCACTGCCCCCCCCCCCCCCTAGATCCGGCCCTGGTTAATTATTAACGAAATTATAAACAAAATAGTTATTAAAGTCAAGTACAAGTATACGAAAATTTTGTGGTAAATGCCTTAGAAATTAGAGCTTTTTTGGGGTACGTAAATGGATAGCGGTGAAACCTAATTTGTTTATAATTTAGTTAAAAATTAATAGATTTTCATGAATGAATGATTATTAAAAAATTAAAGAAGTATAGAATTTCGTAAATATATGTTTTTTTTTTCACTCAAAGATCGAAAAAATTGAATTAGGGGTGTCCAAAGTTTAAAAAAAAACTAAAAATTCGATTTTTCTCAATTTTAAGCTGTTTGAAGCACCACTTAATAATAAAATGTATTTAAATTTTAAATTTTTGTAATTCTATAAGCTTATTAACAATTTTTTTTGGGGGCGTCATTCTTGAACCTGCGGGGGGGGGGGGCACCAGGCAATGTAGTTACGCCTCTGAAGCTGCATATAAATTTATATGGAAAAATACTGTGAGTGACAAGAAAAACCATATATTTCCCATGTGATTATTTCATATATAAAAGAATATGGAAATCTTTATTGAAGTTCTAAGTTTAAATCACAAAAAAAAACAATGAAATAATCACATGAGAAAAAACTTTAATATTGTCACCAAGGGCGTACCCAGGATCTCCGAGAATCTAGGGGGGGGGGAGGAGGGGCAGGTCATGGTCGTCCAGATTGTGTCATAGCTTTTTTTTTATTTATAGAGGGGAAAAGCAGCCTTCGAATTAAAGGCATAAAAACCCTCGAGTCCTAACAAAAAAATCATTCCCAGTTTGGTTACCCCTGGCGCATAGTGCACTATGACACACAACACCCACCTGTCTCTGGCCGAGGCCAACACCTGATACCTCATGAGATGACCCAGATGAATCTATGAATGAGATCCCTTCTCGCCCCTTCCAGCGCCCGCTCTAGCATATATGCCTCCCCAGACAAAAACAGAAATTGCCGCCCTTAATTATGCATGTGTTTTTTGTTAATAAAAATATAAATGGCTTTTACTATACAAAAGAACGTATATATTTTGAAAAAAACATATAAAGTGAAAACAAACATGTGAATCATAAATAATATGATATAACATTGAAAGAGTTATTTTTCCTGACTAGTAAAGTGAACACGTCGCTATCGAAATTGCGCCCTTTTAATTATAAAATAACTTTTATATTTGAATACCCCCAATTGGGGATATTTTTCTGTCCAAAGGGGGCCCAGACCCCTGGAACCTCTAGTGGATAGGTGGCAACAGTAAGGTTTTCTGGTTTCCAGATTTTCATCTAATTAACGAACCTTAATTGTACAAAATTGGCAGTGTTCAATAATGGGGACAATATTAATAATAATACGTACCCATTGCAGTATTATAACTGTTAGGGAATGATTTATCCGTCCTCTCGCGCATAAACACCCATTGATTGTTTTCAAATTTACACTCGATGATTTTATTATTCATGTCTTTTAAATCTTTTGTGTATCTAATTTGACTAAATGGGGGATCCATTCCTCCCACATAGAGATGTCCAATTTTCCTTTTAAGAATTCTAAAAAAAAAAAAAAAAAAAAATTTATATACGATATACAGTAAATACAAGAACTTTTTGGAGGGAAGTGTTAGTTAGCCTAACGATATAAAATTTTGAGGGATTTGAGTTTGAAATCAAATATCTACGTAATTTTTACTCACCCTTCACCATCTTCAATAACAATTTTTAATTTAAAATCGACTGAATTCATGTTGAGTGGTTTCCATTTTAATACATCATCGCACCGACCAGCAACGTAAGGCTAGAAAAAAATATAAGAAAAAAGGAACATTAATATTTATGCCACTTTTAATAATAAAAAAAAAACACAAAATATTTTACTTACATCGGTTGAAGGTTGAAATATTAAACCATCTGGTTCATGTGATAATTGTTTAGCGAATTTTTCACCAAGAAGACTAGCAGCCTGAGTCACATCCCAAAATTGTTTCAGTCTTACGCTAAATGGTTCTTTTGATTTATCAATTCGACCTTCTTTCATCGCTTCATGTCTAGGAAATATAATTTCGTTCTAAAACAAAAAATTAATAGATATCGTAAAATAAAGGTGATTATGGCAAATTAAAAATAATACATAATTTATTTCATTTTAAAGAAATAACTTACATCTATACATTTTAGTCGGTCTGGATAAAAAGCTGATTTCCCGACATTTACTCCTTCAAATTTTATTATGTCATAGGCAAGATATCGAGGAATATTCTCTCCGTTCACTTTATCTATAACCATTTCCTAAAAAAATTAAAAAACATAAGCATGTATATATACTGGTAAAAAGAAAATCTTTTTTTTTCTTTTTTCTTTCTTTACAAAACCAATGATTCACAGATTTAAAAATGTAGTTTGTTTTTTCCCCTTTCCTATTAGCATAAAAGTTTTTAAGAGATAGAAAATACTTTTGAAAATGAGTATAAACCAGGGCAGCCCAACTTCAAGAGGGCAAGAACCGGTGTAAATAATATTGCGAATGTGAGAGCCTCGTCATAAAATACTTTTTTTTTTTTAATTTTCACTCTCGGCTGCCGAGGCTATTTAAGTTTATTGAATAAATATATTTATTAAATTTATTTGTATCGACAGCAACTTTCCACATGCTGGTTTTTCAGGACCAATCACGAGAGTGTGTGGCCCCCCATAAAATACTTCGTTTGCAACTTTATCAGGGATTTATAATAAACACACACGATTGACTCGCTGTATAATATAGTTTTTTAGACGTTTTTTTTCTATTTTTTTTTTTTTTATATTCCGCCAACTGCAAAAAATAAGGGAGAGGGCATGCGGCATGCGAGGGGGCCTCATATTGGACAGTCCTGCTATAAATAAATAAATAAATAAAAAAATATATAATTACGCCATCGAGAAGTGTATTGGTCAGATGCTTCCTAGGATCTTTACGTCGAGGAAATTTTAAATTTGAAACATGAAATACACAATTATCTCGGTCAATAAAGTAAACTTCGTTATCACTTTGAATAAGCATCATATATCTAAAAAAAAAAAAAGAAAAATATATTAAAAGAGAAACAATATCGGAATAAGAGAATATAAAGTAGGTCAGTAAATTTGCTTTTCAGTTCATCTCATATGCTAGATTTATTTCAATTTTATATACAGGGTGTCCGGTAAAGAATGGATAACCTTGAAATGTCTTATAGTATAACTTATGGCCGTTCAGAAAAAAAATTGAAAAAAAATATATCATAAGTAGTACCTAAGATATGATTTTTTTAAAAGAAAGGTCTAATTTTTTTACCTTGTTTTACTTTTATGAACACTACGATCAGAAATGAATGGATTCCATCGGTTTGTTGTTATTTTATTATTATACACGAACTATGCTAATAGATAAACAGTGAATAGTATGACTAGCTATTGCACTTTTTTATTAAAAAATTAGCAAATTCCAATAAAATAGCCAGGTGGTCGTTTTAACACTGATTTTAATTATTTTAATTTGCTAATTTTTTAATAAAAAAGTGCAATAGCTAGTCATACTATTCACTGTTTATCTATTAGCATAGTTCGTGTATAATAATAAAATAACAAAAAACCGATGGAATCCATTCATTTCTGATCGTAGTGTTCATAAAAGTAAAACAAGGTAAAAAAATTAGACCTTTCTTTTAAAAAAATCATATCTTAGGTACTACTTATGATATATTTTTTTCAATTTTTTTTCTGAACGGCCATAAGTTATACTATAAGACATTTCAAGGTTATCCATTCTTTACCGGACACCCTGTATACCAGGTATAGGCCGACGTTTTGTTCACATTTAGGACCACCTTCAGTGTTAACAATGCTTTGGCCTTTAAAATAGTCCTAAGTATGAGAATATTAAATTGAAATATAACTATCTGATTCGTTCATTTATTATTTGCTCCATATGTTACCTTCAAAAATTTTATTGTATATATTTTATTTTAATTTACAGGATAAGTCTCGAGAAACGGACGTTTTTGGAATGTACCATACTCAGCTCGTGGAGGTTTTATGAAGATGAGGGAAGTGGCCTTCAACTTCCCGTGAGTTGCAATTTAGTATCCATCATGCCGTTGTGGACTCGAGAACACCGCGTATTTTAATATGGCACATACGTGAAAAACGGCGAATTCTGGTGTTTTCAGGGGCGGATTAAAGGGGGGGGGGGGTGAGGGGGGCGATCGCCCCCCCCCCCGAGAAGAAATTCACAATATTATAAAAACTAGTAATCTCAAGAAATTATGATTTCCGGGCTTTAATTTCAATAGAATTTGTTACCAATCAATTTAAATAAATAGGAAAGGGGTCTAAATGACCATAGATGCCCACAAAGTCCTTATATAAAAAATAAAAAATAAAAAAAAAAAACCGCCCCCCCCCCCCGACAAAATTGCATTAATCCGCCACTGGGTGTTCTGGCAGGGCCAGCTGGTTTCCTTTTCATTAAAGAACCAGTAATTCACAGTGCATTAGCCCACCTAAGAAGGGCATTGCGACTGGAGACCTCACCATGACGAACGATGCGAAATTTTTGCCTGAAGAGACGTTGGAATTTACCGTTTTTCACGTACGTGTCATTTGCAAATACGCGGTGTTCAGGAGTCCATAGGGGCATGATGGATACTAAATGGCAACTCATGGGGAGTTGAAGGCCACTTCCCGCATCTCCCTCCTCCACAAACTGAGCATGATACGTTCCAAAAACGTCCGTTTCCTGTGACTCACCTTGTATATATAGTTATTTTGAAAAAATCCTAATGAAAGCATGTAGTCGACACTATAAAACCATCAATATTGTTGTTGCTTTTTAGCTTATCAAGGAAGGTTTGCAGATGCAAAGACGAGCATTGAAAGTCAAAATATTTAAAGAAATAACATTTGCTCTGCATAACCAAACCTTACTTGTTAAAACTATCAATATTTATAAAGAATAAGGGTACCTTGTTCCATCGGCCTTCCAAGAAACTCGATAGGGTTTTTGATGCAATAAATTAATATTATTGAGATCCATAGAAACAGGCTGACATCCAGGAAAACCAGAGCTAAAAAAAAGTAATCTCTCTAAATAAAATGGAAAAAAGTGTTTACTAAATGTTTGGATGTTTTTTTTTTTTTTTTAAACTCCCCCCCTTTTTCCTTCCCCCCCCCCCCCACCACTCCCCACACTCTTTTCCCCCAAAAACCTTAATCTCATATAAAAAATAAATATGGGGGGCATTTTTTACTTTGTCAATGTTAAAAAAAAAAATCGGACTGCCTGGGGCCCAACCCCGGAAGGTTGGTAAAGAGGTTAGCCCCCCAACCCCCTCCCCATGCCCCGGGGGAGTGGATGTTGCTGTTAATGTTTGAAAATTTTACGAAGAAACGTAGAAGGACTGAGAAAAATATTTCTGGTCAAATATTTTTGTCCATCTTCAATCCTTATATTGTATATATATCGATCGTCAGTCCTTATAGTGTATATATATAAATATATGAAGATTGGGGACATGAAAAATGCTCAGACATCCAAAGCAATAAAATTGCTGCTGTAAATTATATAGTTGTTATAAATACCTTTCCCATTTGCAAAAGTCCTGTACTTTACGTTGGATATTGAGTAATTTTGGTTGTGTGGTAATTGCTTCGACTCCAGGCACCCCTTCCATAAATGTTGGATTTGTTTTTCGCTTTTCCCGACCTCTTCGTCTACCCGATGTACTAAAAGAGGAATTATGAATTATAAAAACTCTAAAGAAAAGAACCGAAATTATCGCCAATAATAAAATTTCTAGGAAGAACTTTTAAAATAAAATTAGATACTTTTTCTGCATTGGATTCTAGTTGGCCATCAGTGGCATAGAAATATGAGGATTATTTAATGTCTTTAATAATAATTTATTAAAAAATGTTATTATTTTCAAAGTGTACTCAGCAAATTATTAAATTTCTACGCCACTGACTTTATTATTTTCCCTTATAAGCTCGTAAAAATGCAATATTTTTTCGGAATATATTTAAATAAATTAAACTCACTTTGATCCTCCTCCTCCATCCTCTTTTCCATTTGATGGTTCATCTCCATCACCGTCATCACATTCTAAAAAATAAATTAATAAATGTATATATCTATCATTATTCTTTAAGTTATATAAAAAATATCATAGCAAAAACAAAACTTAATTTCCTCCTACTTTGACCTCAATTTATTTGAGATATTATTTACAATAAGTTGACGTCAAGTTGAAAGAAAATTAAGCTGTTATTTTTTGAACCACTTATTCAGCGAATAATATAACATAGATGGCCACTTATTTTCTAATACCAACCTGTATGCCATTTTGGAAGTTCAGGAACCATAATATCATCCAAATTCATATCTTCATATCTTTTATACAATTCTTTTAAATAATCCTCTTTATATATCCCCGGGGGTCTAAAAAATCAAATAAACTTGTGAATCCTATAAAACTAGATATCAAACTAAAATAATAGCAATAAAATACCTTGCAGTACTAAATTGTTGAATTGCTAAACTTAGATCCATATCCATCATTTCAACCATATAAGATATAATAAGAAATCCAGTTCGATTAAAACCATGAGTGCAATGAACTCCTGAAAAATAAAATATTAGATGTGTGTACAATAAAAACTAATCAATCTTCAGCAAGAACTTTACTTGTATAAAAAGTTTCGAAGCCTTGTATTTTCAAAACTTCATTTCCACCAAATTAAATTAAAAAAACACAAGCTTATATGTTTCAACTAGGAACCGACCGAATATTCGGTTTCGGTTACGGTTTCGGCCAGTTTCGGCCAAAAATCATGGTTTCGGCCGTAGTTTCGGTTTCGGCCAAAAAGTGGCCGAACCTTTCGGCCGGCCGAAACCAGAGTCTGAAAAAATGGGATGAGACTCGCATCCAAAAAAAAAAAAAAAAAGGTCAAATAATTTGCTCTTGAGGGAGAAAAAAATTTTAGTCTCCTTAAAAAAAAAAATTAGGTGTTAGCTGTGTCTTCTACACAGCCGGTGGCTTTTTAACGTGACAACGTCTTTTGCTTGATTTCAAAAAAAAAAATATTTTCTCTTACCTATATTGAAATATAAAGAGAGAAAGTATTGTTTTTTTTTTTTTTTTACTAGTAGTTTGTTTTCATAAATAAACATGTTCAAACATTTTCATTGAAACAATATATGACAGGTGTGGCCAAACTTTTATCCATTAAGGGCGACATATGCTTAAAAAATGAGGTTTTTCGAAAAAAAATTAATTTTGGAGTTAATTACTCGGTATTTTTTTATTTGTTCTATTAGAAGTTATCTTTCTGCTCTAAATGACATCTCATTTAGTCTGATCAGATTAGCCGTTCGGAATCTACAGGGGTTTAAAATTTCGAAAAACGAAATCCCGCCGAGTGCTCTCATGCGGTAAAATGACCTCATATCAAAAAAAGAAAAAAAGCCCTGGGGTATTGAACCACTCTTTCTAAAACTATATTTAGATTTAATGTAGCTTTTATGGTCAAGTAGCTAGGCGTTGCACAAGTAGGGCTATTTTTCGATATTTTTTTGCCTAAAAAATGAGGTTTTTCGAGAAAAAAACCAATTTTGGAGTTAATTACTCGGGATTTTTTTATTTATTCTATTAGAGGTTATCTTTCTGCACCAAATGACATCTCATTTAGTCTGATCTGATTAGCCGTTCAGAATCTACAGGGGTTTAAAATTTCGAAAAACGAAATCCCGCCGAGTGCTCTCATGCGGTAAAATGACCTCATATCAAAAAAAAAGAAAAAAGCCCTGGGGTATTGAACCACTCTTTCTAAAACTATATTTAGATTGAATGTAGCTTTTATGGTCAAGTCGCTATGCGTTGCACAATTAGAGCTATTTTTCGATATTTTTTTGCCTAAAAAATGAGGTTTTTCGAGAAAAAAACTAATTTTGGAGTTAATTACTCGGGATTTTTTATTTATTCTATTAGAGGTTTTCTTTCTGCACCAAATGACATCCCATTTAGTCTGATCTGATTAGCCGTTCAGAATTTATAGGGGTTTAAACTTTCAAATTAGAATTTACCGCAGCGCGGTAAAATAAAATGATAGGAAAAAAATAAATGGTGAAATCTTTAGCTGAAAACTCAATCTTTCTAACCGTATATTTCTCATAATTATACCTCTTAAGACAGAGGAGTTATTCAAGCCAATAAACTTTTTCGTGCATGCCCCTCTAACATGCCACTATAGACACATGATTTGTAAGACGTTGTCACGTCAAAAGGTAAAATGATTTTCACGGGAGGGAAAAAAATTCAAAAAAAAAAAAGTAAAATGAAAAAAATTTTTTATAGGAAATACAAGTTTCGGTTTCGGTTACGGTTTCGGCCGAAACTAAGGTTGAGGCCGAATATTCGGTTTCGGTTTCGGTTTCGGCTGAAAATCTTGTTTCGGTCGGACCCTAGTTTCAACACACATGTATACTATAATAAAAGAAAGAGAAATCGAATATTTACCGATGATTTCTAAAGGGTGTTGAGATATGAATTTATGACAGATTTTGATGAATGCTTGTGTTTGATCTAGTGAAGGTGTCTCTCCGTGTCCGCGACATTGCAATTTTAAATATTTACAATTTTCTTTCTCGATTTCTTCCCGATCATAGAATCTTGAGGTATTTGTTAGATCAATCCAGAGGCCTATCTTAAACTAAAAAGAAAAAAATGATATATCAAATTATCAAATACAGTATATATACTGTAAATGGGGTAACATTTTGGAAGAAATAAGTGAATTAACAGCAAGTAAATTTGTAAATGTAAATAAAATTTTTTTTTTTTTATTTTAAAATTTGTGGATTATATTTAAAATGTTTTTTTTTCTATATTATAAGAGAAGTTTTGAATTTAAAAATCTACTTTTGAACTCATTTAAAGTTCTGATTTTAAAGGTCTGATGTAAATTTATATAAGAAAAGATTGATATAATATTAAAGAAGGGTGGCTGTATTTTCTTACAGCAAATATCAATATATATATTAATATATCAATTCAATTCACTCATTAGTGTCAGACCTGACATGTTGTGGTTACTTCTGAGAGGTAACTTTCATGGGAATGATACTAAGGTGGATTCCCGTTTCCTTCCTCAGGAGGAGGCATCTCACAAAGAGTTAGGATAATGTTTTGCCATGAGGGGATTTGGAACTCGAGTTTTTTTTTTAACTCAAGCTTAACTGCTTTATCCCCTCGGCTAATCGCCTCCTATATATATATATGGGTGATTCTACGCTATTTGGATTTTATGTACCTCAGAAGCAAATATACTCTGTTCAATTTAATATTCATGATTTCCTTAGTTGACATTATTTTCGTATCTCTAATGATAAAGGCCAGAAGATATTTTAATTTTTTTGAGTTTTATTAGCACCAGAAGAAATATGTTACCTGAAGAATGACCACTATTGGCAGAATTGTGAAAATTAAGCTAGGAAAGTGACAGAAAATTTTAACTATTTATAATGAAAGCTGAATTAATATTAAAAAAACATACATATTATAGCTATAAGATATTAAGGAAACAAAATTTCGTCCCTACCCGTGGGCGGGTATTTTTCCTGACAGAGTTTTTTTTATTCCATTTTTTGGCATCGAAGGCCATTTAGACCCCGTATCTATTTTTTATTTCAATTGGATTGATAGCTAAATCCAATTGAAATAAATTTTTGTCGCATTAGACGGGATGCGAACCCTTGAATGTGCCTGAATAATGACAGCCAAACTAATGACAAAACCACACATTAAGTTAAAAAAAACAATACGCGTCCTTCTTGCCAAAGTTTCGACGTAATTCATGACATTTACATACAATAAACATTGCATTGTACAAATGTAGAGTTAGGTAACGATAAAATATAAAGAGATTGCCTTACCGAATAAATATTGCATCGACTGGCCCAAACACACTTTATGACAATTCAACAACAACTAAAGCTATATTATTTGAATTATGCTCAACGCCGTTAGCTTGCTTCTTACTTCAGACTGTACTACGCCTGTTATTCATGGCCATTGTTATCCTTTGGCAGTTTTTATGATAAATTTTATCTTTTAATTTTTCCAGAATAGATGATATCATTTTTAGGTCACGTGAAAACAAGTATTTTTTTCCCATAATAACAAATACTTTTAAAATGTATTTTCATTAATTATGTTTTGGGGTTTACTTATGTTTATAATTATGGTAAAAATGTCAAGTTAATAAATAAATGAATGTCGAACTAAACTAGTAAAAAAACTAGAAATGGGACACCCAGAATACTGACATTTATGACTATTTTCAACTATTAATTCCTAAAATGAAACAGTTATCGTGAATTGACTAAATGGCCCCAATAAAACACGATATTCTTTATTATTTAAGAATACAGTATCAATGATATAATTATTTTAACATATATTCATTCCACTGACCAATAAAATTCAAATAGCGTAGAATCACCCATATATATATATATATATATGAAGCTGATATGAACAAGATATTTATACTTACTTTATAACTTTTCATAGATGCAAAAAGCATTCCAGGGTCCCAACGACATTCAATAGGAACCTGTTCATTAAATTTATTGCTTAAGGGTGTCTTAAAAGCAAGAAATTTTCCAATAATCAATTCTGTCGATTTACGAGGGCAGTGTAGCCATCGGGCAGGCAATGGACCAGGAGAATCCCGGTGCCGATGTCCATTCATTTTTCACTTTTACAAAATCATTTAAAATAACAAAAAAAGAAAAAAAAACAGTGAAAGAGAATAGAAAATATTAAAACCTAGTCTTAAAACAAACACATATCTAGTTTACAATTTAATAAATAAAAGTATCACAAGACTTTAGAAATTGATTAAAATAAAAGAATAAATATTGAATAAAAATTAAAAGTGTCTTGAATAAAATATACCTTTCCAGATGGAATTTCAGGTAATAAAAAAAATCACAACACATGTCAGCTGGAGCTGCCCTGTCTAAATCAATGATACCAACTTTTGCACACTAAAATCACGTGGTTTAGCCGTGAAGGAGGAAAATACAAATTGAAATAAAAGGAAAGGACTTTAACTAATCAATTGCCCTTCTTCTTCTTTCCCTTTCCCTCTTTTCCCTTTTCTCCCCCCCCCCATACAATTTTCTTACTTCCCATAAGTAGAATGGTAAATGTGGAATCGAATTCCGTATATCCAGAAGCTAAATACCATATGGCAGGGCCGGATCTAGGAAATTTTTTAGGGGGGGGCAAAGTTTAATTTGCCGCCCCCTCCTTAAAATTTTCTATACAAAATTCATATCATTTTACCTTTTTTTTTTTAGTAAATCTTTCTTTAATTGCCGCCCCCTGATATCTGCCGCCGGGGGCACACGCACCCACTGCCCCCCACCCCTAGATCCGGCCCTGCCAAATGGATTACATGTATTGTACCTCCTTGTAAAATAATTGGAGGAAGTAAGAGAATTAACAGTAGGTAAGTTGTCAAAAGTATTCGAAATTTTTATCTTACTTAAAAATAAAATTAAAAAAAGTTATTTAAAAATTTGTCAAAATTCCCTTAACATAGGGTTACCAAAATTTATATTCCACAAATCCTTTCTCTCGTTATAATGACAGACAAATGAAATTATAAGTTAAATAAAAGGAAATTGATAAAATGATTTAAAAAAAAAAAGTGCAGGAGGTGGATTTGAACTCGCGACGTTTGGTTACGTGAGAATGGAAAAAAGATTGCTTGAGGACGAATCAACCACCTGAGCCACACTTTGATTAATTCTTTTAGGAAAAAATAAGCCATAATAGAAACATGAAATAAAAGAAGTATTAAAAAAATTTTAATATTCCACATATGATATATCATTTTCCATTACTTTTTATGCGGATTAATAATTTATAAACAAAATTTTAATAGCATGGATAGTTTTCAAATAATTCAATGGACAAACGTCAGATTATTTATGCCTTAATGTAATTAAACCAAAAACTCTATCTAACATTTGATACATGTCATTAATTCTTGAATTCCCCCTGATTCCAGAGAACTAAAGCCCTTTTAATTATATAATCTAATTTGGGAGTTATTGGCGATCAAAGTTGAGCTTATTTTCGACCTTAATGACATCACACTCAAATCTATATTATCGAAAAAGCTTATTTAGCATTGTCTGATTAAAACCAAATTTTTACCAGAGATTTATAATTAAAAAATGAGTTTTTTTCTAAAGTTTCATTGAGATTGGTAAAGAAATAAATAAAATATTGACTATTTTGTAAATTGAGTTTTAGAATTTGGGATCTCAGATTCAAGCCTAGACCCGGTTCACAGAGCGCTCTCTTTACCAATCCGGGATCCCGAATTCTAAAACTAAATTTACAAAATAGTCAATATTTTATTTATTTCTTTACCAATCTCAATGAAACTTTAGAAAAAAACTCATTTTTTAATTATAAATCTCTGGTAAAAATTTGGTTTTAATCAGACAATGCTAAATAAGCTTTTTCGATAATATAGAATTGAGTGTGATGTCATTAAGGTCGAAAATAGACTTAACTTTGATTGCCAATAACTCCTAAATTAGATCATATAATTAAAAGGGCTTTAGTTCTCTAGAATCAGGGGGAATTCAAGAATTAATGACATGTATCATATGTTAGATAGAGTTTTTAGTTTAATTACATCAAGGCATAAACAATCTGACGTTTGTCCATTGAATTATTTGAAAACTATCCATTCTATTGACATTTTGTTTATAAATTATTAATCCGCATAAAAAGTAATTAAAAATGATATATCATATGTGGAATATAAAAATTTTTTTAATACTTCTTTTATTTCATGTTTCTATTATGGCTTATTTTTCCTTAAAGCAATTAATCAAAGTGTGGCTCAGGTGGTTAATTCGTCCTCAAGCAATCTATATTTTTTCCATTCTCACTTAACCAAACGTCGCAAGTTCAAATCCACCTCCTGCACTTTTTTTTTAAAATCATTTTATCAATTTCCTTTTATTTAACTTATAATTTCATTTGTCTGTCATTATAACGAGAGAAAGGATTTGTGGAATATAAATTTTGGTAACCCTATGTCTAGGGAGCTAAGCCTTTTAGTAGTCTAACCTTACTGTTACACCTTCCCTAAAGTTCGTACATATTATTGAGATCAATTGCGTCAAGTTAAAAATAGTATATTTTTGTCATCCTTATCGTTTTTTTTTTTTTTTTTTTTTTAGAAAAGTTTCGAGGAAAAGATAAGTTTTTTTTTATTTCTCAGTGTATGTATCTGTGTGTGTGTGTGTGTGTGTGTCAAGCAACCACCGTTACTTATAGAAAATGTTTTTTCCGTTTCAAGAATAATGGCAAAACATAAGTTGGGATGTGACTTGGCTTGATCATGGTCAGTTAGATCGAGTAAGAGTGGGAGCAAGCAACGGTCTTCTCTCCAGCCAACGCGATCAAACGGTCTTCTCTACCAATACTTGGTTTAATTAATTCCAATTTTCATACTCAAGAGGTTCTTTTGCCCAATGCAGCATCAGAGGAACATTTTGTTAATGACGGACTTCGGCGTCGTTGTGTTCGCCGTCCTCACTGGCGGCTGTTGTTGGTCCTCTTGGGCAGCTCCCACTACATCACTCCCCCCTCTCTCTACTCCCTTTTATTCGTAAGTCTTTTGTAAGAGTCTTTGTGTTGATCTTTATCCACCCCCCCCCCTCAAAAAAAAAAAAATATATTCGTTTACTTCTTGATTTTAAAATTGAACAAACTCTTTAAAACTCATTAGTGTTTTGTAAACACGTAAAAATTTATTTTCAATAGATGGAAAGTAGATCCCAAATTTTTCATCCTTTGAAATTTAGTAAAATTTTGTTTTCCAAATTTAATTATGGTTTTCTCTACTTGATAAATTGTTTAGACCTGTTGCAACTTACGATCAAAGTCAACGCGGAGAAAACAACTTGCATCTCTCGTTTAATAATTTCAACGTAGTTTCTGTGATGGATGGAGCAGGACATCTGGGTGATATTATGGTGAGTGCGTCCGAATTGTTTTTCTGTCTTATCTTTTACCTTTTATCTAAGGGAGCAAGAGACCTTTAAGTTTCTAACGAAAAAAAATTTAATGTTCATTAAATTTTCTTTCGGTGAGTCCCCGAGTCTGGGCTACAGCTCTAAATGATGAAAAAAAAAAATGAAATATTTAAAGAATCCGGCTCAAAATGAAAAAATCTGGTGTGACTGGCGCACAGCACACAACTTTCTCTTACCTTCGGTAATCGAAAGTTGTGTTCTGTGCTTGTCTCACCAGATTTTTTGTGTCGACATGTATTTAGTTTCCGACAGTACGGTACATTCGATTTTCAAGATGTACAATTTATAAGTATGGGAAAATATTTATATTTTGTTACCATGGCAACCATATCTCCTATCTTTTCTATGGAGTACAAAAGTAAAGTGGTCTTCAGAAGATTTCAATGACAAAATGAGAATATACATTTTATTGAGAATCTAAAAAATAATTGATTTTTGAATTTAAAAAAAATCGTTGGAGCAAATTTTGAGAAAATCGAAAAAAACTGAAAAAGTACATCAGTAAAGTACTAGTACTCTTTGGCCGATTTTGATTAAAAGCTTATTTTTCCGGTCCCGGGGGTGTTTAACTTAAATATAAAATTTCAACCTTGTAGCTCAATTCCTTCATGCTTAAAATTGAACACAGACACACACACAGACACACACACACACACAGAGACAGACCATGTCGCGAAAACCACTTTTTGGATTCAGGGGACCTCAAAACGTGAAGATCCATCAAAATCTCGACATCGAATTTTTGACATGAATCCAATACTTTCTCTCTATATATATTTACATATATACATAGGTAAGAGAAAGTAAAATTTCATCAAAACATTTAAAACAATTTTGAAATTTAAACTCTTTTTTTGTAGCCCAGGGACCCGGTGACCCACTCCTTGTTAAAAGAAAAACGGTAATTCCCTAAAATTAAAAAAAAAATTGGTCAAGCAAAAATAAATAGGAAAAAACATTAATTAGAAAGAAAAATATTTTGACTGGTATACATTTTTCTTATACTAAATTTAAGATAAGTTTTAATGCAGAGCGAAATATGTCTACTCTATTATTTTTTTATTATTTATTATTGATAAATCTTAAGTATCTATAAATCGTGGATGTTATTTAAGGGCCTGGTCCCTTGGCCATCGGTACAGGATTACGACTATAACTACGATTATCCGGATTATATGAACGACAATGGGCCCAATTCAACTTCATCTTCGTCAACTTCGTCCAGACCACCGAATGCCACCCTTGTGACTCCACCGGAGATTTCTGTTGCCAAACAACCTCATCGATGTGGTCCAGGGATGAAGAAGAATGCTCGAGGCAAATGTGTACGACGTCCTGTTTATCGTTTCCCGTGAGTTGAGAGTTACAAATAGTCATAGAATAAAAATTTGATGTGGCTAGTCGTACAACACACAACTTTCTCTTCTTTCTTTAAAATTGTTAGCAACAGATACAGACAGACAGGCTATATATTACGGATAAAATTTTTTGGACTCAAATCGTGTATTTTCACAAAATTCTCAAAATATAATTTTTGATATGAACATAATACTTTTTCTCTATATAATTACATAGGCCCCATACATTATAACATTTATATATCAATATATAAGAGACAAGGGCGGATACAGGGGGGGGGGTAAAAGGGTAATTACCCCCCCCCCCCCCCCGAGATTTAAAAAAAAAAATATACTTTTTTCGACAATTTATTTTTAATGTAAAATTTTAAAAATTAATACTTAAAAATTTGATTTGTATTTATATTCTGGCCAAGTACATAATGCGCCTTTAAATTACCGAAATTAAGAAAAATTGTGTAGTAAAAATGAAATTTTCGCGTTTATGTAGATAATTATCAAAATAGACCTAGTAGTGAAGTGGATTTTATAATAATAATAATAATAATAATAATTTTCTTTTCTTAATTAGGATATTTGATTTTTTTTATCTTTTCTAGAAATAAGGCAAATATAATTAAAACTAAAAACACCAGGGGATATGTTTTTATATATTATTTATTGCTACAAACACTTGATACAAAGTTCGACACTTTACTATGTCATGTCATTATGCCATATAACTGTATTCCTAACACTTCTGAAGTGTTTATACTAATAAATAATATATCAGAAACATATCACCTGGTATTTTTAGTTTTCATTTACCTAATTAAATCGTGTTTCAACTAGTTTCAACTGATGTCAATTTAAATTTAAATGAATCGTATTTTAGCGTTGAAGAAACGTCTAAAAAAAAAAAAATTATAAGCCCTCGGGCTTGGTGTAATAGATAGCACTCCTGCCTTCTATACCAAGGGTCGCGGATTCGGATCCCAGGCAGTCCGATGATTTTATTTAAGTCATTTGGATACCAAATGGCTTAAATAAGAATGCCTGAACGCCGAAAATATATATACATTAATTACGGTTATCGTATAAAGTCTTAAATGGCCAAAGTTGCTGAAAAGACTGTGTCTATGTGTGTGTGAATGTGAGTGTGAATGAGAAAAAAAAGAATGAAAAAAAAATCTTTTTCATTATTGTGATGCCAAAAAAAGCATTAAAAAAATTTTAAAAAATAATATACTGAATATTCAAGATTTTCGAAGTTATAAAATTAAGAAAAATAAGAAATCAATGTGCCCTCGGGCTTTGGTGTTGTTGCTAGTGTGCTGTTCTTCTATACCAAGGGTTGCGGGTTGATTTTATTTAAGCCATTTGGATACCATATGGCTTAAATAACTATGCTTGAACTCCAAATATATATATTAATAAATACGAGTATCATTAAAAGTCTTATTTGGACTGAGTTGTCGAAATCTGGTGTGTATGTGCGTGTGCGCGTGAATGGGAAAAAAGTGTGTGTTTTTTTTTTTAAAGAAAGAAGAAATTAATGTCATTCTAGTAATTTCGGAAATTTTTCTCAAAAAGAGTTAGGCCTACTTGAAATTAGAGACACACATTAAAAATAAAAAGTTTGGATCGGACTCATTAGTTTGCTTAAAAGTCAAATGTGAGGCAAATAATCTTATTCTATTTTAAAATGAAATAAGCCTAATTATTGTTTTTTTTTTTCAGGTTCGGTTTACGAATGGGCTCTCGATTTAAATCGAGAGAATCATCTTCGTGGTAAACGAACAGAGGATTACAAAATCAATTTTATTTCTTGGCGTATTTACGAGGGAAAGAAAAGAAGTTATAGTACATAAGAAGGAGAAAAATCTCCCTTTTCTCTCCTTAATATAAATTGTAAATACGCCTCTCTATATGTCAGAGTGTATTATTACTATTTTACGGTTAAAACATCCATCTTAAACGCCTAACCAGTTAGGCAACACAATTAACAGATGTGTTGTTCACATTGCGTTTAACAAAGGCTGAATTTTTAAAATTTAAAATGGGATCCATTATTAGTTTTAATAATATTTTGTATATAATTTATGTATAATTTATAAAAAATAAATTAAAGATACCTCTAGTAAATAAATTTATTTTTTTTATCACCCGTCAGCTATAAGACGCAGTTATTTTTTAATTTATGATACAACGGAGAATAAATAAATGAATGAATATGCGATAAATTTTCAATTGGATGCCATCTTTACATTTAAATGCAATTCGTTTGAATTCATAAATGATGAATTACTTGCTTTGATATCTTTAATATCGATCTAAAAAACTTTAATATACCGGTAAACAGTTTAAATTCGTTAAATAAAAACTCAACAGTAGGCACTAAAAAAGTGTAAAATGCTGTTGTATATTAAACGTGGGGAAGATAAATGTGCAGCCAGGGGAATAAAAAAATATTTAAATTCTTTTGGTTGACGTTTCAGAAGCCAATCGCGCCCTTCTTAGGGACCTGCTAGACCAAGTGGCGTCATTTCAACTTTTTCTTGGGGGGGGGGGGGGCAAACATTTTTTTTCTTCTTAAAATTTACTTACAAATGGGTACTCAAATTTGGCCAAAACATATTTAATTTAATTAATTGTTTAATTTTGTACAGTTTGTATACTGGTAGATGTATTTTAGAGTATTTTATTTAGAATAATATAAAATTTTATAAAAATCAGAGCCCTTGGGGGGGGGGGGCAAATGCCCCCCTGCCCCCCCCCCAAATGACGCCACTGGCTAGACCTGCAATCAAACAAACATTTATTGAATTAAAATTGCTTTACACAAAAAAAATTTTTATATAACATTTTTTTTTTTTAAATAAAACATTATTTCTTACCAAAGGTCCTAATGTTCGACCAAAAGAATTTAAATAATTTTTTATTCTTCTGCCTGCACATTTACCTACCTCACGATTATTAAGCTAATATTACTTTAGCCAAAATTTATAAAATAAATCTGGTGTGACTGTCGCACAGCACAGTGGCGGATTGATGCAATTTTGTCGGGGGGGGGGCGGTTTTTTTTTATTTTTTATTTTTTATTTAAGGACTTTGTGGGCATCTATGGCCATTTAGACCCATTTCCTATTTACTTAAATTGATTGGTAACAAATTAAATTGAAATTAAAGCCCGGAAATCATAATTTCTTTGGATTACTAGTTTTTATAACATTGTGAATTTCTTCTCGGGGGGGGCGATCGCCCCCTCGCCCCCCTTAATCCGCCCCTGGCACAGCACACAACTGTACTTGTCACGCCAGATTTTTCGTGTCGACATATATTCAATTTCCGCCGATATATTAGAATTCAAGATGTAAAATTTATTAGTTTGGGAAAATATTTATATTTTGTTACCATGGCAACCATTTCTCCTGTCATTCCTATGAAGTACCAGGGGCGTATATAAGGGCCCCCCCCCAAATTTCCCGAACACATATACCTACATACATATATAGGGATATAGAGACATCAGCACAACAGATTTTTCCGCAGGACAGAAAACTTTGCTTCCGCAAAAGAAAAAATGTTCCGCAAAAAATTTCGTGTAAAAAAAAATTTAGTTTCTTAAACAAAAAAAATTTCCGCAGAAAAATTTTTGAGTTCAGGTCCCCCCCCGCCGAAAAAAATTTCTATATACGCCCCTGTGAAGTACACAAGAGTAAAGTGGTCTTCAGAAGATTTCAATGGCAAAATGAAAATATACATTTGAAAGAGCATCTAAAAAACAATTGAATTTTGAATTTTAATCAAAATCGTTGGATAAGTAGTCGAACAGTATTTATATTTTTAATAAATAATTAATACAAAATATGGTCTATAATTAAAAATTCCAAGATTATAGTCTTTAAAATTTATCGAATTATTCGATCGCCACCCGAAATAATTTTCTGGCTTCTTTTTACTTTCTCTTACCTATGTATATATGTAATATATATATAGAGAGAAAGTATTGGATTCATGTCAAAAATTCGATGTCGAGATTTTGATGGATCTTCACGTTTTGAGGTCCCCTGAATCCAAAAATCTGGTGTGACTGGCGCACAGCACACAACTTTCTCTTACCTTCGGTAATCGAAAGTTGTGTACTGTGCTTGTCACACCAGATTTTTGTGTCGACATGTATTTAGTTCCCGGCAGTAGGGAATATTTTAATTCAGATGTAAAATTTATAAGTATGGGAAAATATTTATATTTTGCAACCATGGCAACCATTTCTCCTATCTTCTCTATGAAGCACAAGAGTAAAGTGTGCTTCAAACAATTTTGAGGGCAAAACGAGAATATACATTTGAAAGAGCATCTAAAAAATAATTGATTTTTGAATTTTAATCAAAATCGTTAGAGCGAATTTTGAGAAAATCGAAAAAAACTGAAAAAGTACATCAGTAAAGTACTAGTACTCATGGGCCGATTTTGATTAAAAGCTTATTTTGTCGGTCCCGGGAGGTGTTTAACTTAAATATAAAATTTCAACCTCATAGCTCAATTCCTTCATGCTTAAAATTGAACACAGACACACAGACACACAGACACACAGACAGACCATGTCGCGAAAACCACTTTTTTGGATTCAGGGGACCTCAAAACGTGAAGATCCATCAAAATCTCGACATCGAATTTTTGACATGAATTCAATACTTTCTCTCTCTATATATTAACATATATATAGAGGTAAGAGAAAGTAAAAAAGTGGTTTTCGCGACATGGTCTGTCTGTGGGTGGGTGGGTGGGTGGGTGTGTGTTCAATTTTAAGGATGAAGGAATTGAGCTACGAGGTTGAAATTTTATATTTAAGTTAAACACCTCCCGGGACCGGAAAATAAGCTTTTAATCAAAATCGGCCAAAGAGTACTAGTACTTTACTGATGTACTTTTTCAGTTTTTTTCGATTTTCTCAAAATTTGGTCCAACGATTTTTTTTAAAATTCAAAAATCAATTATTTTTTAGATGTTCTTTAAAATGTATATTCTCATTTTGCGATTGAAATCTTCTGAAGACCACTTTACTCTTGTATTTCATAGGGAAGATAGGAGAAATGGTTGCCATGGTAACAAAATATAAATATTTTCCCATACTTATAAATCTGAATTCAAATGTTCCGTACTGTCGGGAACTAAATATATGTCGACACAAAAAATCTGGTGTGACAAGCACAGAACACAACTTTCGATTACCGAAGGTAAGAGAAAGTTGTGTGCTGTGCGCCAGTCACACCAGATTTTTACATCTGAATTCAAATATTCCCTACTGCCGGGAACTAAATACATGTCGACACAAAAAATCTGGTGTGACAAGCACAGTACACAACTTTCGATTACCGAAGGTAAGAGAAAGTTGTGTGCTGTGCGCCAGTCACACCAGATTTTTTTTTTTGCATAGTTCTCTAGGGGCAACAACCAAAACCTAAAGGCAATAACCTCCGCCAAATTCAAGTATTCAAAAACTAATTTTAAATCTCATTTACAATTTTTTTTTAAAAGCCAATTATTATAATTTACAGTCCTTTAAGAGGCTCAATTATCTGAGGAAATCTACATAATGTAAATAATAAGCAAGGACCGGATTCCAAAAAAAAAATATTTAATCAGTGAATTAAAAAAAAAGTTACTGTAAAATTTAAATTTTATATATAAGGCCCGGTACCAGATGGTGCAACTGTACCAAGAAAGGCGATAATTATTAATTAATGTTCTATCATTTTTTCCCGATCTTTTTTTCTCAACTACAGTATAAAAGAAACTCTTTATAGCAGTGGTTTCCAACCTTTTTTGATGTGCGGCCCACTTTTTTCGTAAAAAATAACGCTGAGGCCCAGTATATGTATATAACCTATATATACTGTATATAATTTTGTATCATTTCTTAGACATTCGCGGCCCAGTTCCAATCATCCCGCGGCCCACAACTGGGCCGCGGCCCACGGGTTGGGAACCACTGCTTTATAGGCATCTCTCGTATGGTCTGAGGGTTGTTTGGAAGAGGGATGGGGAGGGGGAAGGCTGGTATAAAGGGATAAGAGATGTCACTCAAGGTCGCTTACTCAAACCCTTAATTCTTATTACTTAAATAAAAATTTCAAGTTACAACAATTTTAGATAATCTATTCATAAATGAAATCAAAACCAAAGCTATAAATCATCTTTGTTAGTCATAAAATTCAACAGCCTATTAAGTAAGCAATAACTTTGTCGTTAATAATAATGTAAGATGATATTTCTTTACTCTAATTGTGAGGAATACTTTAAGTTATATGAAATAAAGTACACAATTCTATATATATTTAGATACTCGAGCTGATAATAAAGGTACTGTGTTTACTATAGTGGGGTTCGAAGGACCAGAAAGCTGAGCGTTTTGGTTGTCTAACTTCACGGCTCAACTCCCTACTCCTGGGAGCTTCTGAGAAGAAAAATCTAGGAAGAAAAGCCCACAAACAGACAAAACCTTATAGAAACATTGATTAAAGTGTGGTATCGTGATGAAGAATTGAAAGAAAATGTTTAAAAGTGCATTTAGAACATGCCAAAAAGGGTGCAAGCTGTACTTAACGCCAAAGAAGGTTTCGCTAAATATTAGTTTTTCTCGTATAAAAATTTTGTATTGTGTTTTTTCTCAAATATATATTTTTTAAAATATAAGAATTTATTTTTATTTTCATTATAAATAACTAGTTTACCCAAAATAACCAAAATTCTCACAAATGTTATACAACTTCAAACTGATCAGATTGTAAATTTTTGCAGGTGTAACTAATAATTTGGCCACCCACTGTAGGTTATTTATTTATTTTACAATGGAATTACAATAGTTATAAGGATCATAAAAGTTTGGGAACTGTTATAGAGAATTTATTCAATTTTTAATAAAATTTATGTAAGGTATTTTCAAATTATCATTTGTAAAACTTTAGATTGCATTAACATGATAAATTAATGTTTTTTTTTTTTTTTTAATAAGTTATTTAAAAAAAAAACTTTATTCTTTATATTATATTTTAATGAATAAAAAAAAATTTCAAAAGACCCCCTGCTTTTTCTAGTGTCAACGTTCTAAGATGAGAGAGGCCTTTGGATCCGCCAATTAGAGGGGAATTCACATGTCTCTTGAGGAAGAGGTGGTCAGAGACCGCAAGGTCCCCTCCGATCATCGAACCTGGTCCTCACGGATGCCATTGGCCGGTTATTTACGTTCGGACTCGCGGCAGCCTCCGGGCTCCATCAGATCATCTTCTTTTCTTTTCAGCAAATCCTGTCTTGTCATTAATCAAACATTTTTTTTTTCTAATACCTTATTATAGGAACAAGGCAAGAGTACATTGCACCCCCTTTGACTTTCTATTTCTCAGAATTTTCATTATGTGCATATTTTATCCCCGTTCTCAATATACTTAAATAGATTTTACAATTTTTTTTCGTCTCTCAAAAAATTTTTTTCAGATCACTTTAATAAATTATCTCCATAGTCATTTAAATTAACTTATAACCGTCGACCGAAAATTAAATAACTTTGCCTATTATCCGTTTATTTGTAAATATTTCGATCGCAATGAGATGGAATCATCCTCAGTACAAGCAGCAAGAGGATTTGCAAAACATCTGTTGCTTGTACTGAGGATGATTCCATCTCACTGAAATGGAAATATTTACAAATAAACGGATAATACACAAAGTTATTAAAATTTTGGCCACCGGTCCTTAGAATAAATTGATCTTCCTTACATCAAATCAAAAATAATAATAAGATTTAAACTTTCGACCGTAGTTTCCCGTTAAAACATTTTGTAGATTAAAATTAAATATACAAATCAAACCCTAGCTTATTGTTGCAAAATTTTTATTAATTAAAAATTAACAATTAATACGTTTTCGACAATTACTTGGTACTTCTGATAATGACAGCTAATTCTCGAAATACGTATTAATTGTTAGTTTTGAATTAATAAAACCTTTGAAACAAATAATCTAGTTTTTTTTTTTTTTTTTTTTTAACTTTTTTCCACTCACATTCACACACATTCACACATTTTTTGACTATACAAAAGTCACGGAGAAGTCATTTCTGATTTATTTTCAAGGTATCGTCGGTGGATCATTGAGCTTTTGCCCCTATGACTAGTGAAGCTAAAGGAAAATCCGACTCTCAATATAATTTTTAATCTTTTGTTTTTTGTAAGCAAACTCATTCATAATAGTATTAATTAAAAGTTAATTAATAACTAATAATAACTATCGGCTGAAAACTGGAATGAAGAATGCCGTCAAGCCTCGGTAGTTTCGAGAATAAACATGAAGGTTGTCGGTATTTCCAATATGCAGAAGTTGTATGAGTAAATCTATCATATTAAAAAAAAAAATTGACCTTTCTCTTATATGTACGGAGAAAATGAGAGAGAGAGAGAGGGGGAGGGGGTCGAGCCCTTTTCTTCTTCGACTAGATAAAAGCATATTTCCCTCTATCCTTGGAGAAGTAAAGAATTCGCTTCAAGTTTCAAGAGTTAGTTGACCGCTTACCTGACTCGACGATAAAATTTATTTAAATCATATTGATTAACAAATGCTTTAAATAAACTGTTTTTAAAAAAATAAGCAGCTTCAAAGTGACCTTTCTCACTCATCGAGTGGGCTATCCTAGGAAAATAAGTATTTTGTTGAGGTATAAATAAATTCTCTTTAACCAATGAAATTATTCGAGGTGAGGGTCAGGAAATGTTTCAATCTTAACTGACCTGGGGAAGCCTCTCTATTCTCCCTACTGAGCTGGAAGACAACACAAAATCTAAATGCTAAAACGGTAAAGAATGAATGATTATTGCATCCTTTATTCTATCTCATATTCATAATCCCCCCTTCTCCTATACTCAGAAATAATTACTTCCCCAGAAACTTGTAATCTGTTTGTAGAGGAATAAAAAAAAAAGCTAACTGAATCCAAATAATGAGTCGGAATGAAGTAGCTCTAGAGGAGGAACCGGGAAGTGTGAACTTGTCTTGGCGTTCTGCGGGCGCCACTCCTCCTCCTTGGAGGAGGGTTCGTACCCTGAGGCGATGACGCAGGTGCTGCTGCTCTTGCTGCTAAAAAGTTGTGTCAATTGGCAACTGAAGCTCAGCTCAGTAAGGACCATGGCCCTGGTCGAAGCTCTAACTCTTGTCTGCTTGCTGGCCACATCGGCTTGGGCAGCCCCCGTCACTTATGATCAACGCCAAGAGGGTGAATGGAACGTCCATGCCCACCTTGATAATTTCGTAATTATTTTAATCCCTTCATCAAACGCAGCCGGACTCCTCGATCCATCCAAATTAAATCCACTCAAGAGTCAACTTCGACATGTCTTCAAGGCCGCAACTCAAGCACAAGTGCCTGACACTACCCAACCCAGAATCGCCGAATCGAGTGTTAAAACGAACGGTAAGCAAAATAAATATATAATTTTTATTTTTTTGTTCAATAATATTTTTTTTTTGTTAGATTCGCCTCTGTCTAAATTGCATCCGAGTGAACCGGCGATGATGGCGGAATCGCCATCGGTTTCGTTACATGAAACACCCAAACAAGAACTTCCCTTTAAAAAAGAAGAAATTCCCTCGGTGCCTGTAATCTCCGCCAGTGCTTTAAAAGAAGATAAACAGAATCAAGCGGAGTCGAGAGCGAAGTCGTTGCCGGTGACGGTGCCTTGTCCAGGGGGCGAATGCCCACCCATCAACAGGTCTCCTCTCTTCTTCTCTCTTGCTCTTTAACCAATCTACAAATTTTAATTTTTTTTTTTTTAATTTTTCAGGAGAAATCAAAGGCTTTTATCTGTTTTAAGCGAATCGAGCCTTTAAAGAGAATTTATTAAATAAGCCGTCTTTTAATTAATCCATTCTTCATCATACTATTCACACTCATAAATTCTACATTCATTTCATTTAAAAATGTATCTTTACTAAATAAAATAATTTCTTAAAAAATATTCTATTTTTTCCAAACCTTTTTTCCTTTAATATTTTATCTTCTGTATATGTAGAGATTAAGTGTTTTGATTAAATGAGATTAGATTTGAAATATATAGGACTTAATTAAAATTCGAACCCAAATTGAAATTTTTTTGAGACCTCAGGAGGCTTACCCAGGGCCGGATTTACGAGATTTTTTAGCGGGGGGGGGGCACAATTTAATTTGCCGCCCCCTTCTTAAAATTTTCTGTACAAAATTCATATCATTTTACTTTTTTTTTTTAGTAAATCTTTCTTTAATTGCCGGCCCCCTAATATCTGCAGCCCGGGGCACATGCACCCACTGCCCCCCCCCCTAGATCCGGCCCTGGGCTTATCTTATGTTAAATTTAGCCTCAGGGATCATATAGTTTGATATGCTATTTATAAATATGATACTAGGAGTTCATTTTTTTTGAAAGAACTAATTAAAAAGAACAGACAACCTAAGAGTAATTTCTTGAGTTGTAAAGGTACATTGTCACATATATAAGAAAAAAAAAACATTGAAGTCAGTTTGCGCCTTCTGTGCCTAATAAATAAATGTAAAAAATTATCAAAAATTATTTCTAAAAGATTTATCTTCTACTGATTAAGATTTCCTCATACTACATGATTCGTACTTTAACTAACCAAATGGAGTTATTGACATCCCAGATTAATTTAAAAAAAAAATAAATAAATAAATAAAAAAAGATTAAAACTATGAATTAAAATTACTTTTTTTTGGGAATTGGTTGTATGTATAGGGTTTCGATAATCACTGATGAAGAATGGCTCTCAAGCAACCTTCAAGTTGGTGGAGGATCTAGAAGATGAGAATTTATTTAAAAAGGCCTTTCTCGATATCTGAAGCCATTAGGCTTATTTATTTCAATTAATTGGTAGCCAATATTTAAGTTAAAGATCCCTTAATTTCATGAGCCTGTAGATCTAAAATTGGAAATAAAATAGAATTCATATATATTTTTGAAATTTTTGAGGTTTAATATCTCAATTTCTTTTTAGGGCCAAAAAAAAAAAAAAAATTAGAACTACTCTAAGCAAGAGACGCAAAATCAGAGACTGAACAGAATCAGCATTCCAAATATGTCATTATTAATATTAATGAAATTTTACTAAATTATATATAAAAAAATTAGGGTCTAAAATGGTTTTAAAAAGTACTTGAAAAAATTTTAATAGACCTACTAAAATTATGTTAAAGTTCTGAAGAGGCCAGGACTCGTCGTCTTAAAAATCATTTCTTCGTAATAGTCTTCAACAATCCCCTGTTTCATCAAATTATTTTTTTTGGAAACTGAGACTCGAATGATTTTAATTTGGGAAGCAGAGATCAGGTCTTGTTCAGCTCCAGGCAAACTCAACGATTTCAAACGTTTTTCCAATCTTTTGAAACAGTTAGATGCATTATTGATGATTCAACAAAATGCACATATGTCAACTTTAACCCACTATTATTGAGCGTTACTTGAAAAAGCTATTAGTCAATTATTTAAATTAAAAATCTCTCCATTTGAAATAAGTGTTCTATTTGCCGACTTCTCATCTCGGCTAATTAATCTCATAATTTATATCTTTTTAGAGACTGAGGGATTCTTGGAAGGGGATAGGATATCTTTTTACTGCCACTGTTATGGAGTGGGGATAATTTTGGAGCTATTACTTAGATTATATCGTTTTTTTTTTTTTAGTGAATTAACAAAGGAACTTATAAAGGGGAAAAAGGACTCTGAGGAAATGAGAATGGTTACTCAACACATTAATATTTAATCTAATCAACCAACAATTGATACTCTAACTTATGAAGAAATATTGTTTTAAGGATTAATAAAGACAATTTGATTAATTTTTATTGATGAGTATATTTAGATAAATAGTAAAATAGAAATGGAAATGAATGAATTGAATGCTCAGCGACTGCCATGAAGAAGTTCCAGCCTCTCGCTTATGAAGGGCTTAATCCATCCCAGATCAAAACCCGACCTGAACAAAAGAAATATCGATTAATGATTGAAGTTGGATTAAATCTTGTCTGAGCCAAAGGAAAAGGACCAACTCACGGAGTGCGAAGGCGATGACTACCTGAGCTTGGGTTTGGTCCCCGAGCCTCGCACTGGTTTCGGTTTCGTCGGCGTCGGCGGAGACGGTGGCGGTGGCATCGGCGCTTCCGTCGAGCTCTTTCTATTCTTCTGCATAAGAGCCATGAGTTGTTGTTGCCAGGAGGTGAATCCTCCGCCAGCACCTTCAGCCCCCGGGGTGTCTTCATCATTACCCAAACCTAAAGTCATGAGGAAATCGGCTGGCGCTTCGACGATCGCCACTCCGTCCATATGTAAATGTAGATTGCCACTTGAGCCGTTCTGTCGTTGATCATAGGTAACTGGTGGTTCCATCAAGCCTTCCTGGGGTGACGGTGCCGCCTTAACGACGCCGATGACAACCAATATGAGGAAGAGAGTGTACCCGGGGACATCTGCCATTGTCGAGGTGTTCTCGTCGACTGGTTGACGGCGATGGCGGTCCAGGTCAACTCTGAGGAGAGCAATGGCCCTCGCTCCTCTCCTTCGGCGGACGTTCACCTCACCTTTTTTTATTTTATAGCCTGCCCATCTTCATTTTCTAGACAAGCCCATTAACAAACATTTGAAAAATTCTTGCACGCTAAATAAACATTTTTTTTCTGAATTGTTAGTTATTTTGTCAATTACAAATACTTTTTATACTTCCTTTTAATACTTATTCATTAAATTTTTGCAGGGAGAATCAATTATCAATGGTGAGAAAATTCATAATGTATGAAGTAAAAAATGTTGAAAAACAAAAACAAGTTTTGTTTTTAACACTCGCTATTTAATTAATTTGATCTTTTCATATTCCTTGCGCTTAGTGGATAAGTAAGGTGATTTTAAAATTTGCATGCAATATGTATTATTTTAAAATTCCATAAATATATTATAGCTTAAACAAATTCAATTATAAAATTGACATCTTACAGGGGTGAAGAGAGGTTATAGATGAGATCACGGTGTACTATAAAATATTTCATTAAAAACTTTGAAGCTGCTCACTACTAGTTTACGGGACGATTCAAGACAAAGACATTAAATTTATGACTATATCGAGATTAGGACTAAAATTCGGGAATGTTCCGAAAGGAATCGGTGTTTGACAAGGGCGGATACAAGGAGGGGGGGGGGGTAAAGGGGATAATTACCCCCCCCCCCCCGAGATTTGAAAAAAATTATTTTTAATGTAAAATTTTAAAAATTAATACTTAAAAATTTGATTTGTATTTATATTCTGGCAAACAAGTAAAGAATGCGTCTTTAAATTACCGAAATTAAGAAAAAAATTGTGTGCCGTGCGACGAGTCACACCAGATTACTCTCCCCCGCCCCCCTCTCCCCCGAGAAACACCTCTGGATCGGCCCTTGGTGTTTGATAAGACCAAAACCAAAAGTATTAAATTTCATATCAAGGAAGGGCTGCGAAAGCAGAGACTGGAAGCCAAATTTTTTTTTCTTTAAATATTTTAATAGGTCGACGTTTCGGTCTCAATAGAGGCCATATTCAGGGACCAATAAGTGTCAAGGGGACTTTGGGTCCTGAAGATGGCCTCTATAGAGACCGAAACGTCGGCCCAATAAAATATTTAAAGAAAAAAAAAATGGCTGCCAGTCTCTGCTTGATACAACTCAAAAGCCACAACTATATAATTAAAATTTCGTCTTTCAAATTTTATTATATCTTTACAATTTTCTCATGTCCTTGGGCTAGTTTCCAGGTTTTCGAAATTCTTAAGTCGTTTGGTTTTTTTCAAAGAATTTTTTTGATATATAAAAAAAATTTAACGCTTAATTCTTCAAATGGTTAAGGCGTCTGAAACCGTTAGAAACATCCACAAACCAATATTACTAGCCAAAAATGGAATTATGCATTCAAATAATTATTTCAAACAGTGGAAAGTTTTTCTTGAACGAGTTTTTAATTATAGACCACATTTTGTATTAGTTATTTATTAAATACTGTACAACGTTTCGACTATTTATTCTGCAGTCGTTTTCAAATACTGAGCACTTACACCGACTCAAGTGGACTTTTGAGCATCAATAATATTGACAACTTTGTGCCTAAATTTTATACATATGCCTATTAAGATCTTAATTTAATTTTTTCGCATCATGTTTGTAGGCCTACTATGTAAATGTGTATATTTTATTCTTATAGTAAGGACTGAAGATGAACAAAATAAAATTTCGTAAGAAACGTCTCCTTCAGCATTTGGCATCTCTTTTTGCTGCTCCTATACTTGCTCTTCCTAATTTCTAACATCCCTCCAAATAAGATAATTATCTCTGAGCTTGGGCACAGGAACCATATAATTTTGTATGAAGCAAATAAATTTTATTATTGACGAGTCCTGGTTTATCGCATGTGCACTTGCACTATGTGTATAATTCCCAATAACTGAAGATGGCCAAATAAATTCAGGCCGAAACGTCTTATTCTGGGAGTTTTATTATCCAGGATAATCCCAATTTGGCTGATATCTCCAATTCTCCATTATAATTTTAATATTAATATTTACCTTCCACTTTGAACCAATACTTATGTTATAGCGGAGATTTTTTGAAATTTTCTTTGCTCCTAATTCTTAGGTAACCTAGTTAACGTATTTTAGTTGCGGTTGCATAACTTTCAGGCAAACCCACTGAGTGGCTGCGGAACAGCCATGGTGACGTCAACTTTGCCAGAGAGGCGGCTATTTCAAAATGAGTGAAAACAATTAGAAGCTGGTTTTATTCTTCAAAATCCTTTAAATAGAAATTATATTCATAATTTTTTTTAACTATCTCTCTAAAACTTTTATTATTTATTTATTTTAAACACGATTTTTGTTGTATTTAAGCCCCCCTGGCTAGAGACAAAGCCGAAGGAAAGGACAGTAACCGAAGGATTTGCTTTACATGAAAATTTTTGTTGATGTTTTGAATTATTTTTAAAAATTATATAAATATTCGTAAAATATATTCGAACATAATAAGCACAAGGGAGAAAATTAAAAGCATAACAAAAGCAATCTCAATACACTTAGTTTTGTGTAATTCTTGTAGAAAATTAAATATCTAAGGAAAGGACCGGAGAATAAAAGCCAGCATTTGATGCACCCTCTCACATCATCTTTAAGTCAGTGGCGTAGCGAGGGGGGAGCAAGGGGGGTCATCATGCCCCGGGCGCTACTCACAAAGGGGCGCCAAATGGTCCGCAAAACGAAAAATTGCTGGATAATTTTTATTTTTATTATAATTGATTTCTGGAAAATATATTTTAAATTTAGTGCCAGTGTAATATAATAATTTTGTATATTTTACATATAATATTATGTGGTTTTCGAATGGGGGGGGGGGGCACTAAAAAGGTATTGTGCCCCGGGCGCGAGTTAAGCTCGCTACACCATTGCTTAAGTAGCAGATATTTCGGCCAGACGCAAGTGCAAACGTTCGCTCTCGCAAACACTTGCGTCTGGCCCCTGCCCAATAAACAATAGGTCGAAAGGATCTCTTAACAAAAAAATCAGGCTTCTTTCCAAGAGTTGATCCAGAAAACAATTTTGATGCAATTTTTTTTGCTGTAAATAAAAAATGAACCGCTGCCCTTGGAGAGATCTTGGGGCTAATTAGCGAGCTTAATATGTTTATCTAAATTATTAAATATAAACTAATAATATTATTTAGAAAATATCACATTTTATTTGTAAAATAATACAAATATATATAAGTACTATAATTAATAATTCACTAGTATAATTAGATATTGATCCTAAATCTTACATTTAAAGTTAAAAAAAGATGTTAATAATTATAATAAATATTGTTATTCTATTTTAAAAGTCATTAAAAATTTATTTAAATGCAATTTAAATGGGAAATTTATTATTAGAACTAAAATTTCAATGACGTTAATTTTATATTGGATGGCAATTTTTAAGCAAATTGACGAAAAATCCAAAAATAAAATAGGCCTAGTTGTTTTTTGTATTTTCCTAATAAAACTACTATTTTCTTATAGAAGTTGTGTTAATCACAGAAATCAAAAGAGAGCATTAAATAATAACGATTATAATGGAATGAAAAAGACAGTCAAATCTATATAAAAAAAAAATGTTTTGTTGTAATACAATAATATTTAAGGGTTCCAACTAGGGATATGTTTTTCTTTGATTGTCTGTTCCTTTTCATTTCATTTTAATCAGAGTCTTTTTGCTTTAACTGTAGATATTTAATATTTCATTAATTAATATCCATAAGAAAATAGCAGGAATTTATTTTTATTATTAATCGTTGGTTGTTTGGTTGAAATTGATCAATAGGAGAAAATCCCATCACCTGTTTCTGTTTATCCACCATAAACACTATTTATTTGTAAATATTTCGGGTTGCACAACCCCTTCTCAGTTCAGAAACTATATTAAAATAATAAAAAATTCAATAATACAATTAAATTTTTGAATTTTTTATTAAAGTGGAACTTTTATTTTATCTCTATAATTTCTGCACTGATGATGAGTGGCGTTATGCTACCCGAAATATTTGCAAATAAATAGTGTGTATGGTGAATAAAGAAGGAGGCGCTGGTTCTTTCTCCTATTTATCAATTATTTTTTATTATAATATATAACATCTTTTTATATCATCCTGAATAATTATCTAAGTTATTTTTATTTCCGCTGCCTTCCTCTTATCCTACAAGCAATATTTTTTTTATTTTTTTTTTTTGAGTAGTGAGGAGATTCAAGGCAGCCAAAAGCTTTAAAGAAAAAATATATTTATCTTTAGCTTTATTTTACACGCTTGTCGACGTTTCAGTCGATATTCCGGCCTTCATCAGGACAAAGTGCTGTTTGCCTCGAGCTCATAGAGGCTCTTGTCAACAATATGTTGACACAAATGTATTGTCAGGAGTTGCCAAGAGCCTCTATGAGGCAAACAGCACTTTGTCATGATGAAGGCCGGAATATCGGCCGAAACTTCTACAAGTGTGTAAAATAAAGCTAAAGATAAATATATTTTTTCTTTATTGCTTTTGGCTGCCTTGAATCTCCTCACTACTCATTATACATTCAGCCACTCCTCGAAATTTTATTTTTTTATTTTTTTATTTTTTTAAAGTAATTTCGGCTGCAGAGGCCATTTTACTTTTAATATTATTTTTTTTAAATACAGATATCGATGAAAATTCCTGCGGGCGTTCAATGGTCTTGTTTTTCGGGGGCTCCCTATCCCGATTTATTTAATTTTATGAACACATTTTTTCAGTTTGGAAGAACAAAGTCAATATTTACAAACTGCCATTGTTAATACAAGGTAATTTCGGTGAATTTCGGACGGGTGCTAACAATGGAGACAATTCACTCTGCTTGCTTGTCAATTTACAGCAAGGAATATATATAAATTCATTAGAAGGTGACCATCTTCGATAAACAAGAGCGTTTAGCAATGCCTGGAGAGGATTTGTAAAAGCCTGCAAAGAAAGAAAATATTTTAGATAAAGTATATGATTAGAAAAGTCTATGTCTAAAGCAAGATACTCTAAATTTGGACGCTTAAAGTTAGATAAAAATTTTTGACATGATCTCACTACAGTCATTTTGGAAAAATGTATAGGAAAAAATCCCATTTTTAGAAAATTATATCGTTTGAAGACTATAAATGTTAGTAAAGATTAGATTATTAATATTTATTAGAATTTTAAAATCACTTGCCCAGAAAAAATAATATTAATTAGAAATTTTGTTTATTATTTAATAATAATAATTTTATCTTTCATTCATCCCCTCCCTTCTTGGTTAAATATTTTTCGAGATCTATATATTATTTGAATAAGAAAGATATTAGTATATTCAATATACATCGACTGGACTTAACTAATCATAGATAATTTATTTAACATGACTCTTTGTTTGACTTGGGTTCCAAGGAGGCTGCGACTTCAAAAAGTTTAAGAAGCACTGCCTTATAATAAATATCTTACCATGATATACCAAAGAGTCGTGATTAATTTTATTGGAAGATCTTCCCACAAGAACCAAAGCACAATACTTGTGATCAAATTGGGCCACCAACAGAAATAAAGGGCCGCAGTTATTAATGCGAATTTTATTTTAAAAGTACGCAATACTGCTCTTTCTCGACTTGTCACTTGGCTAAGTCCTCGAGCCACAGCCAATCTTGTCGATTTCCAAGATAAGATATAAATCGATGGACAAGCAATTAGTGCTACAATAAGAGGTCCATATGTGGCACAATAATTGGGAAGAATTCTAAAAAGTGCTTCTGGTAGGTTATTTACTTGATGACAACTGAAATAAAAATATTAAGATTCGTAATTAATAGATTGAAAATTTAAAATATCTAATCCTCTTATAAAAGAGTTTTAAAAAATCTTACATACTTAGCATTCGGAACATAAAGAATTATTAATGCGGTGATAGTAAGAATTGCTGGAATTAACCAACAAACGAGATGATAGATGCTTGATAATCCTCGGCGTTCCATTAAAGCAAGTTTCATATCTACAGCGTAGCAGATATTCCAAAGCCAAGTGGACATGTAGAAATATTGGATCCAGGCCTTAAAATGAATTTTTTTACGATTAGGATTTTTCGCTGGATCATATACATATGGAAGGAAACGGAGAATGAAACTATCATATGATGGACGCCTCTCACATCAATTTAATTTGTAGATATTTCGATCCGCATCACGCCTGATCATCATCGGTACAGAAAAAATGATTTTTTTGGAGGACCCGCGTCAATCAATATGTTAAAAGATATTTTTCTAAAGAATTTCAGAGAAGCGGGGGATTTATGTCAGCACGAGCGAACGGGCTGATGCCGGTCGAAATATCTACAAATTAAATTGATATGAGATAGGCGTCCATCATATGCTGGTTTCATTCTCCGTTTTCTTCCATATGAATTTATTTAATTTATTATAAATTTTTTTTTAATAATAAATAATAATACTTACTGATGTTCCAGCGCACATAATTATATCCTCTTGTTCATCTTTAAATATTTCATTTGCTGTTCTATTTAACCAAAGTAAAGATCTGATTAAAACACCTAAAATTAAATATATTATTAATAATAATATTTATTGTAAATTTGAATATTTAAGAATATAAATCCGTTTCGATACAAAAATAATAAATAAATTAAGAAACAGTGAAAACAAATCATATCAAGTGTTCCCAAAGTTTGTTCCGTAGTGCCCTCGGACCTGGCTCACGGAGAAGTCTCAAATAAAGACTCTAGGGTAATATCCGCGTTCTTCTTAATTCAAAGCCAAGTGATCATGTAGAAATATAAGTATATACTATTAATATACTGGGTGTTTAGGATGAAATTTCAACTATATATATATTCAGTCAACCCATCTCCACTATTACCTAATACCACACTCTTGAAAATGGAGCAAAAGGAGAGCCGAAATGCGTAGTAAATTTCTACAACCAACGTGACTCAATTAGAAGAAACTTGTCTTCACATTCAGCCAGTCGCGGAAAACCTTACAGAAGATTTATATAAATAAATATTGATAAATGACGGCCTTCCAGAACATATTGTATATATATATATATATATATATATATATGCGAAGATAAGTTTTCTCGGGTTAAGTCGCTTGGGATGTTGAGAGAAGACGCGACTTAACACGAGAAATCTTATCTTCGCATACATCCGGTAGCGGAAACCTTCCAGAACATATATATATATATGTATATATGACAGGGGAATTAAATAAGGGAAGGAACTGACAGCTAAAAGAGGAAAAATTCAATTCAATTGTTAGTGTTTTGAATACTGACCAAGTTCGCCATAAGGATAAATTATTTTCAAATTCTCACATTCATCTATATAGATATTATTGATAAATATTTCTAAAACTCTCTAAGGTTAGGTTAGTATTTTAAATATTGAATTAATAAAATTATTAAAACCAAATTATCCCTAGTTTACTATTTTACTGAAATAGTTATTTAAGTATTTAAAATAAAAAAATGAGGGTTTATTTTTTATTCCATTATTACATCCATTAATCTCCATCATATTCTCAAATTTTAATTGAGCTTTCCAAAATTTCAAAGTATTAATGGTATTAAGAGTGCATATTTGAATATTTTTTCACTTCATTTTTAAATTGAAGAAATAACAATAAAATAAAATTCGTAAAGAATCTACACTTATTGTTATTTCCCCCATTTATTTAAAATATGTTTAAAAAATAATATACCAAGAGTTGCAAAAAGATCAGCGAAAGCAAGCCAGACGACAATCTGTCGACCTCTTGAGGGAGACATCGAGTTCCAGTCAGTTTTTGAGTTTAATCCGAAATCCGAACGCCTTGGTAAAATCTAAAAATAATAAATTTATAATTTAATTGTGAAAAAAAAATATACCTGTTGAATAAATTGTATTATTACCTGATATACAGATCCAATAATTCCAACGAATGATGAAAAAATACAAAATTTATTATATGTGCCAGTATCAAATTCTTTTAAAATGTATATTAAATTATCGGAAAAATTTGCATTGCGACAACAGAACGTTTGAAATGTTGGATCAGCCATTCTTTTTCTTCAGAAAATTTCCCAGTTTGGAGATACTTTTCATAAATAATTAAAAAAAAAAAAAGTTATAAAATAAACGATTCAAAAATACTAGAAGGGGATAACTTACCAGGTGATTTCTCCCTTTTCATAAGCGCTCAGGTAGAAAGCGGATAAATTTTGTAACACAAATTCAAATAGGATTTGTCTCTACCTCTTATAATTAGATAATTATTTTCAATATATATAGAAATGCATGTATGTGTTTTGAATTTCTGAAAAAAAAGGAAGAAAAAATAAATTTAATTAGAGTTTTCAAAAAAATAAAAAGAAAATATTTTTCAAAATGGTAAATTATATAAAAATTCTACATTTCCTGATTATAAGAGCAATGATGGCATTAATTAACAATTATTCTAAAATAAAGAAACATTAACAAATAATACAAAATATATAGGCCTAAGGTTGAACTTTGTTAAAATCTATTTGACCTAACTAAATATTAGTATAACATATTTAGAGATAGGGATTTATAACTGGATGAAGAATTTGATCAATAACAAAATTCAACTAACTCCTTTCTCTTATTTACTATATATATATATATATATATATATATATATATATATAACATGTGTGAGGACAAAAGTTTTCCTTATAAGTCGGGAAATTTATCTTCACACACAAGCCATAAACGTAAACTTTCCAGAACATTTAAGCTGTTTTCAAACAAGCCAGACACATGTGCCACTCCCGTTCTCCTCCCCACTGGTTGAATCAATTCAATTCAACTAAAAATGCACTATGCGCTTTCACATTAGTCAACTAGTTCCCTAGCGGATTCCATGGAGAAAAAATATTTTGATATAGAACGATTTGTCGATCTGACTCCGGCGGGAGAGCAGTTGATAACACTAGTTGCCTCGTGTGAACACGAGACTTCAGACCGCAGTCAATTTTCAGGCAACTAGTGTAATCAACTAGTTATCAGAATTAAATAGCAGAGTGAATATACAAATATACTATGCAATATAATGGGGTGTTTACGTGAAAGAGGCTCCCGTGTACTCTACCATCATCCTTAATTTGGTTCAGGGCCGGATCTGGGGGGGGGGGTAGAGGGTGCACGTGCCCCGGGCGGCAGATATTAGAGGGGCGGCAATCCAAGAAAGATAAAAATTTTTGGTTACGCAGGTGGCAAAAATTTAGCGTCTCAAAAAAAAGGCAAAATATTTTGGTTCCGCGCAAGAGGAAATTAAAAAAAAAGGTAAAATATTTTTCCGGACGGGAAAATAAAATATTTATTTTTTCGGACTGGAACATTTGGTTCCGCGAAGAAAAAAAAAATTTTTCGCAGAAAAATTTTTGAGATCAAGGAAAATTTTAAGGAGGGGGCGGCAAATAAAATTTTGCCCCCCCCCCTATAAAACCTCCCAGTTCCGGCCCTGATTTGACTATCAAAGTGCTCAGGACTTTATATTTTGAAAAAGATTTGTAAATAATTTTTGGAAATATTCTACTCCTACTACATTTAATTATCGTTAATATTTTTAAACACAATAAGAGATGAGGAGATCCTTCACCTTCTATACACTGTATATATATATATAGTATAATATATGTGTAATTAAAAATAATTTTAAAAAAATTTTAAATTTTCGGATTCGGATGTGGAAGGAGCGTGGTCTAATTAGATTTAGGGTTAATTTAAAAAATCAATTTTGGAATTATTGTAAACATATATTAAATGTCTAAAAAGGATTTGATAAGGAGAAAATAAATTATAATTAATAGAATTATCATGCTTTATTCAACAAATGAAACTCATGAACATGAAACAAACAAAGAAATGCTAGTCTTGTAAAAAGGAAATGAAGTTTTTTAAAACAAATTAATTCTAATAGGTGCCGGCGTATCAGGCAAGAAAATTACAATAACCACCGAGATCCGTGTTGTTAAGGAACGCCAAGCACATTATAGGAGGTCCCCGAGAAACAGGACTGTAGAACGTCCGCAAGAAGTTATCGATATTAATTATCTCAAATATCTATGATACATTGTAAACTCTAAATGGCCAGGAAGCCGAAAGAGTATAATTAAATTTAAAAATAATGTCACAAAAATAAAATATACATATACGTACACTGAGGGACAATATGAAGTCCCATCCATGCGTTTTCTACTTGTGATAATTTCATTATTTAAAAAAAAATATTATATTTTTTAATGGAAACTTTCATGGTTCAAACCTAGAAAATTTCCAATATAAATTTTCAATTTCTTTTATAAAAACAATGAAATAATCACTAGTTTAAAACGAATGGGTGGGACTTAACTTTGGCATTCACTGTACATTATATAATACATGCACACATTCAATCATCATTCATTTAATGATGGCGAGGGTAAAAAAAGATAAATATAAAAATCTATAAAAATGAACTGCACTTATGTATATATATACAACAACTAGTCTAAACACTTTACAATGAGCCAAAGACTAATGATGTAACAATAAATTTGAGTCTTGATAATTCAAAAATTAACAGAAAAAGTAATTCTAGTAGATGGTTAGAATTATAAAGAAAAATAGATAAAAAATAAATATTAAAGAAACATTCACAATAAGACAATAAAAAACAACTTTTTTTTAACAAAATGCTTCATGGAAGAAATAATAATTAATAAAAATCTTAGTCACCTGATCAAAGACACGAAATAACTAACTTATTTTGGATGATTATATTGCAGGCTCAGAGTTTTTTCCTCTAATTTGCTTTTAGGTTTTAATAAACCATTTAATTTCCAAAGTTGGACTCTTTGATGTCTTGCTATATAACCATAACTTTTCTTTAGAGTAGCTCCTATGTATACAATTTTTAATTTCAATGGTTGTTCATCAACACTTTTTATTAAAGGTATACAACTAGAAACTAATATATGTGGACCATGTCGTGCTTGAACCACAGCAAGTAGTGAATCTTGACAAAAATATTTAACTGGAATAAAATTTCATATTGAAAAATTATTGACATTCATAAATTGAGATTATAAGCAATGGATGGAGATATCAGAATCAAAGTTCAATAAAACTCCCAGAATAAGAAATTTCGGTCTAAATTTATTGAGCCATCTCCAGTTAAATTTTTATTATTGTCATATGTGATTTTACAATATGCTTATGAATTTACAATAACTGAAGATGGCCCAGAAGATGGACAGAAACGACTTATTTTGAGTGTTTTACTGAAACTGGTGCATCCCAATTTGGCTGATATCTCCATCCTTCTCTACATCATTACATCACAGCCAAAACTACAAGCAATAATAAATTGAAAGTTATGTACTTACTTGAGAATGCACTAGACGTAGCAGCTACTCCATAATCTCCATGTATTTGTTCTATTGTTTTAATAATTGCTCGACCAAGATTTTGAATTGTTAGTGAACTTTTTCTGAATGATTTATCCACAGGTATAATTTCAAAGGAAATATATCTAAAAAAAGGGCAATTTATTAAAATATATTATATTATCTAGAAGCTTCTAAAGGAAGAATATGTTTTGAAATATACTTGAAACTATATTGAATTGTTAATATAATTTATAAATGAGTTTTATAATTACTATATATATTAATATATATATATATATATATACGAGCAATTATTTGAATGAATTAATAAAATTAGTTAATAAAGAAAATTTAATTTTCATACCTATTCTTTTTTCTAACCATGGTGTTTGAAATTTACTTAAAAAATTTCTTTTTATTTTAATTAAATATAAACAAAAAAAGATTAATTAATTATTCGACTTTGTTTTTGTTTTCCCTCCCGTTGAAAAATGTGCACAGAATTGCCAAATTAAATTATTTTTATAAAATGATTGTCATTAAAATATGAATAAAAAATTTAATAATTTAAATTTTAAAAATAATAACTTGATATTTTGTTTAAGATATTAATTAATTATAATTATTGAATTGAGGTTTGGAAAAGCAATCCTCACTTGTTCCTGGCTAATTTCGTTGGCAGCAGGTTGGCAGTATATATATATACTCTGTGCTTGGAATTTTTAAAGAGCGCGCTTGATATGAATTATAATAAATTGAATTAAATTTTTAATTTAAAGAAAATTTTATATTATTATTAAATTTACATATATTGTTATTTGAATAATTTTTCAATTCGTGAAAAATTAATTAAATTCTTTTTTTAATATTTTCTATTAAAATATATTAATTTATTCTTTACATTTTGTATTCTTTGAACTTTACAGAGAAAAAATTTCACTTTCTTAAAATGTTTGATTAGATAATCATGTGCTTTTAATTAAGATTATTTAAATATTTTCATATTGTGTATGATTTATATATATATATATATATATATATATATATATTATTCACGAAGATAAATGAATTATTCCAAGAAATTTTAGATGGAATATACTTTCCTAAAAAATAATTTGACTGGTTCAAAGAAGCCTCTTTATATTTTGACATTTATTTTTGTAAGTAACTTATTTTTTTCTTTTTAAGAAAACATTTCTATTTTAATGAATGGCAGGTGTTTACGCATTTTAATATTAAAATTAAGAGATACTGGGGACATAAGATTTCAGATAACTTTATAAAAAATGAAGTTTCTTTAAATGAACTGAATGAAAACAAATTTGATGTTGGCGGTGTCGTATACACAGCCGCTATTCTTTTAACGTGACAACATCTATTTCCTGATCCCTGTGGCAATTTTTTGCATACAAAATTAGGGTTTTCGAGAAAAAAGAATTGAATTTAGTTATTTAATCGGTATTTTTTTATATAGTCAATTAGTTTTTCTTTCTGCACAAATTGACAAGTCTCATTCGGCTGCCTTCATCTATTCATATATCAATCTAAAATCAATAATACTGACTCATATAACTTTTAAGTTTTATATAAAATGGCAGGATCTTATCTTATACTATTAAACGAGTAATGTATGTTTATTTGTTTGTAAGCACATCACTTCTCTAAATAGGCTCTAAACGATTTTTTTGAAATTTTAAATATATTCCGGTACTATTTTCGGTACGAATATGAAAATACTCTAGGTCTACCTTTGGGAAAATTCGAGTACTAGTACTTTACTGTTGTACTTTTTTTTTTAATTTTCTCGAAATTTGATTTAACGATTTCATTCAAATTTGAAATATTTACTATTCGCAGTACTTTTAGTACTAGTACTTTATTGGTGTATCTTTTAGTATTTTCCACTTTTCTCAAAATTTTCTTTACAGATTTCTTTCAAATTTTAAATATGTCTTATTTGCGGTATACAAAACAAACTACGAGAAAAAGTAGGCCTACATCAGTGTAGTACTAGTACTCTTTGGGCGATTTTGTTCAAAAGCTTCGTACCACGTCCCAGGGGGGTGCCTAATTTAAATATAAAATTTCAACCTCCTAGTTCTTTTCGTTCTTGACATATTTTGTTCACAGACAGACAAACCATGTCGCGAAAACTACTTTTTTGGATTCAGGGGACCTCAAAACGTGTATATCCGTCAAAATCGAATTTTTGACATGAAACCAATACTTTCTCCTCATATATATTAACATATATAGAGATAAGAGAAAGTAAGAATTTAATAAACTCAAAATGGCGGCCTCCTAATCGCTTTTCCATTGTTTGTAAATAAAATAACCCATAAACGAAGATTTATTCTCTGATTCTATGAGTTAAAGCTTTTCAATAAAATCAAAAAGAATAATTTATTAGGCATTTATTAGTTGAACTGAAAATGAATAAATTCTTATCAGTGGTGTAGTGGCAAAATTTTCAGTGTGGGAACGCTAAATACATGACTTACCAATAGAGGGGCGGGGGGTGCTTCCGGGGGCTCCCCCCGGAAAATTTTAGAAAAATTAATAGTGAAATGGTGCAATTCTAGACTATGAATTACTCATATCTTAAATCATTACCTTAATTTTAAAAAAAGCGTAAATAACTTTAATTGCATTTTTTATTATTATTATTATTTTTTTAATGAGTGAAACCAGTGTGGGAACGCCGTTCCCCCGCGTTCCCGCTCCACTACACCCTTATCCCCTCTAAAATAATTTACCATCACCTTCACCTTCTTGTTGCCTTAGTTTAGACTTGCATCCGAAATCAATGAATTCTCGCAAATAAAAACCTACCTAAACACTATCAGAAGTGTTTTTTATTGCTATTTGTTGATTCTAAAGGCACAATTAATTATTATTCTACTCATAAGAGTATGTCTGGTCTGACTTGTGAGACCCAAAAATCATACTTTCATTATCAGATTTAAGCTCACCACATCCGTCATATCAATATACTATAATATAATGTGCTTTTGCTAATTCATTCATTCTTTCATTCAAAATCTATGAATACGCTTAATAAAATCGTCAGCACTATTTGTTAGAAATGTATAGCTCTCTAATTCAATTTCTCATAGGCCAAATAATTTCTTTTTTTTTATTTAATGAAGTTTGTTAGATGAAATGTTTTTAATGGGGTCTATGTTTTTCTATAGGGATTAATTATTGCTGCCCCCACTTTGCCTCAGGAATTAATTTAATTCTATTCATCCAAAAATTGATTAAATATCAAAATCATAAATTGAATGAGATTAGAGCTGGCACCCGATTGCACACCTGCAAAAAGGGAAGCAAAACTAAAGTTGTAAATTGGAATTTTTCACAATCTCTAACAAAACTTACTTTCGATAAATGTGATATGTTCTCATACCGGATTTATCAACCTTTTACTTTTTAGAGCCCCTTTCCAATGATATACAATACAACTGGGTTGGTAATAACGTTTTTTTTTTTATTTCAAAATAAAAAATTTAAATTAATTTTTCTCAAAATACACCTTTTAAAAATTAAAAAAAAAATTATAAAATAATCCTTGTTTAATGGTTTAAAGATAAAATAAGTTTCATCTTGAGATCATAATGGGTTCATATAGAAAAATTAATTTAAAACAAGCCTTTCTTTAGATTTTTACCATAAAAGTGGAAAAATTTAAATTTTTTCAAAATGCACCCCTTCGAAAATTTAAAAAAAATTCTAAAATGGTCCTTGCTTAAAGGTTAAAAGATAATATAAGCCTCATCGAGGGATCATGATGGGATCATAGAGAAAAATTAATTAAAACAACCCTTGTATTAGATTTTTGTCAGAATTGGGAAACATTAGGGCCTACACAGGCTAGTAGTGATTTTGGTACCGGGGGTATTTCGAGATATTCTCTGGGTATATGCGTCGTCCTTTTTCCAAAAATGCCATCAATTTTCCCCCAACAGCTCTAGTTTTAGAGATATAGAGAATATAAAATTTTAATAGAAAAAGTGCTCTAAAGCTGCTCTTATTTTGAGTTTTGTAGATTTTTTTATGGTTTATAAAAAACCATAAAAAAAAAGCGGCTAGTATATCTAATATTTTTGATAAGGATTGTTTTTTTATGACAAAAAAATTAGGATTTATTTTAATCGGATTTACTTTTTCTGCCCTTATTTCATCTTTTCCTCTTACAAATTTTAAAGAAAATATTATTTAAAGGCCTTCAAAAATCCTCGGTTGGATAATAAATAACTTTTTGCCGTTTTCGTGAATTCGGCAAGCCCCTGCCGAGTACACGTATTAGGCAATTTTATACCTATTTCGCGAATTCGGCAACAACATTTTTGCCTAATTCACGAAATGGGCATCTTTGCTCACGCATTGAACAATAGATAGATAGTTCGAATGAACCAAGGGCGGATCCAGAGGTGTTTCTCGGGGGGTAATCTGGTGTGACTCGTCGCACAGCACTAGGGGTGTAGGGGAAATGCGCCTAGAATGGACCACTGCCTAGATTGGACCATGTTGGTTGTGACTGTTTGGTAAGTGGTTCAAAGCTCCTAGCGATGGGGTATGGTAGTACAGGACACCATTCAGTACAGCTCCGAGTCTCATCGTGTTTGGACGCATCTTCTGTGTACAAACTGTGTTTTGTATTTTTGTGGCAGTTTCATGTTATTTTCCAAGCCTGTTACTTAGAAGCTACACCAGCATCCATACTCGAAGTTAAAACTAATTTAATATATTAATGTTACACGTATTTTTACCAATAAGAACGACGCAAATTTATTGTGATAGCATTATTTTTGTTTTGACTGTCATACACAGACTCCAAAATTGCGCATTTGCTTAAATTGGACCACATCGGTTTGCCTAAATTGGACCACATTCGAGTGGTGGTCCAATTTAAGAAAATATTATTGAATCCCATTTCAGATAGCGAGTCGTGGAAAATATGGACAATGGACAGAAGAAGAAATGGATAGGGCGATTACAAGTTACAGAAATGGTGACATGGGTTTAAATGCTGTAGCTAAATGTTATGGTGTGCCCAAAGCTACGTTGAAAAGGAGATTAGATGGTAAGAATTTACATGCGACGGAACACAAAAAAATTCTTGGACACCTAAATGATTTACCGGATGAAATTGAAAATGATATAGTGGCTCATGTCCTCAAACTAGAAGAAATCTTCTTTGGGATAACACGTGCAGATTTAAAAATTCTTGCATACCAAGTAACAGAAGAGAACAACTGTCTTGAAAACCGCTTCAACAATGATAAAAAATCCGCTGGAGATAAATGGTATTACAATTTTATTGCCCTCCATCCTCAACCAAGGTTACGATCACCGGAACCAACTTCTCTTGCCAGAGCATCTGGTTTTAATAAACAAAGAGTTGGCGATTTTTTTAAGAAACTGAAATCAGTAGTAGACAAAAACAATATGGATGTATTGTCTATCTACAATATTGACGAAACTGGGCTCTCTACTGTTCACAAACCGCAAAAGGTTCTTGCTCTTAAAGGAAAACATCAAGTTGGAGATTTATGCTTTCTTGTTGCTATTTAATATAGACGGTCCAATTTAGGAATACACTGGTCCAACCTAGGCAAATGCTCTCAGATTTTTCATTCTGACATAAGTTTAAAATAAGTAATTAAACTCTTTTATTTTTTATTCAAACTATTTCACGATTTGCAAATATGTATATGAATACTTTGTGCATGTATTAGTCGTTTCCAGTAAAATCCACATGTTTCTAAAATTATGTTATCAGTGATTTTAGTTAAGTGGTCCAAATAAGGCATACTTCCCCTATATAGAAATTTTTTCGGGGCGGGGCTGTTCTCAAAAATTTTTCTAAATTTTGTTTTTCGCGGAACCAAAATTTTGATTTCGCGGAACCAAAAATTTTCCCCGCCCGTAAAAATATTTTACCTCTTTTTTTAGAGAGCCAAAATTCAAAAATTTTTTCCGTCCGTGGAACCAAAAAATTTTTCTTGTGCCGTTCACGGGGAATTTCACCTGGGATTTTCGTGAGAATAGAAATGCAAATCTAAGTTTTTAGTGTAGATTTTTCAAAGTTTTACCTTAAAAATATATTTTTTTGCGAAAAAAGGTATTTTCGGGGGGGGGGGGGGTAATTACCCCCTTTACCCCTCCCCTTGTATCCGCCCTTGGAATGAACTGTCACTTGGCAAGTCAATATGCGCCTGATAAACATATAACAACTATTTTACATAGGGTTTTATATGATTATGTTTTTGTTTTTTTTGTTATTTAATGGCTCCAAATGTTCAAAAATTTTGTGATATTATCAATTGTGCTAGTAAAGGATATCAAGACAAGTGAAGATTCTTTAAAATTGCAGCAAAATTAAATTGAAAGCACTGTCAGTGTTAGAGGTTAAGGTCAATAAACAAAATGGAATTTGCCTGAAACGAAGAACAAGTACTCTTATCTCAGGGAATTCTCGGGTGGGGATTCGTATATGATTTAAAACAACTTGCAGGAGTCCCAACTTTGCCGGATTCGGTCCTGTTAAGGTCGATTTTCCTTTAGAAAAGAAAAATTTTAAACAACTAGGGAATTTTCTTGGCTTCGGTTCGGGTAGCTTCGGTCCAAAACCGTTCAGTTTGAAGCGATTGGATATTACTTAAAAATACAAATGAGCAGCCGTGGTACACTAGGGGACTTGATCGGTTTTTCGATAAATAGATAAATAAATTTTAATTAATTTTACTTTATTTTATTAATTAACCTAATTAACTTGGCAAATTTTCCTAATAGGGTTTTTTTTGCTTACTCTTTAAGACACCAAAGCCCTCTTATCGGGAACAACATGAGTAACATCTACCTTCTGAACCTCTTAAAAAGATCTCAATTAACTAAATTTAATTATTTTATTAATTCATTTAATTGTAACAATTGAGCAAAATGTCATAAAAATAATTTTATCTTTTATTGTTGTCTAGAATTGTTTGCTGCGAGAGACTTCCATGCACCAGTGACGTCAGAGTGCGGCGACGGCGGGCGCTACCGCCTGCTGCCTGCAACCCGGCAGACGAAACTCCGACTCTCTCTCTTGATCACTCAACCACCCACCAGGTAATTATTATTCACATAAGCTTATTTAATTGTATAAATTTCGCGGCTCATATACGCGATATATATAATATCTTAAATATTATATATAATTTCTTATTTATTAACTTATTTAATCTTTCAACAAGGAATGACGATCTAAAAATTTATAATAAAAGAAGATTTTCAGTTTCAATTGAGTATGTTCCATTTTAATTTTAAATCATTCACCGATCATTTGCACTTGAATATATTTATTATAGAGAGACTTTTATATCTATAGATTTTTAGTTTAATTAATCCGAAGGTATAATCAAAGAGGGTCAGCAGGCTCCAATCCTATTTAAAAGCAGAGTGGGATGCATTTGGATTCAGGGGACCTCAAAACGTGTATATCATCAAAATCTTGATACGAATTTTTGACATGAATCCAATAATTTCTTTTTATATATAAGCTTAAATTACATATATAGGTAAGAGAGAGTAAAAATCCATTTAATAAATGAATATGGGTTAGTTTAATCTTATTTATTTTTTTTTTTTGCAAAAGTTTTATATTTCTTTAGAGGTTATAAATTATTTTTACCTAAAAGGTATGCTCAAACTGTCTCCTAAAATTAAAATCACACTTTTAATAAATCGAGATGCCATTGACTTATGGTTCTGAGGCTTCTGGTGCTAAAGGTTGAGGGTTCGCAATTTGTTTTAATTGAAATGAATACCAATCAATTGAAATAAATAGGGATGGGTCAAAATGGCCTCAGAATGATTTATAATATTTGTATCTAATTTGTCATAAATTTGTTAAAAAATCATTTAAATTCAAAAATTGTGCATAGCAACAGAGCAAAATCAAAACAAATAAACGCGTTGCGTTATTTCTTTGAATAATGGGGGGGGGGGGGCAAAGTTGTGCGCTCGGCTTAGTCCAACCCTTTATTCTATTTATCAATAGCTAAAATCTTAAAAACTACCAAAGATATTTATAAGACAAGAAAATCGCCTTAATTTCTTCTAATAAATTTTCTCGCGGAATTTAATTTATTTTCTCTCTGACACCTTAAAGTGTGTTTGCACAAGCGAGCGAACGCTTGTTTCACCCCTTCCACTATAAATTTGTCCTCTTTTTTCTAATTAAAATGAACAAAATTCCTGTACTGCTTATCCGTGGTTACATCGTGAGTTGTTGGCATGGATTTTCACTTATCTCCAGAAATGCCGGAACGCTCTAAATGTGAAGTTTATTATGAGACCTAACTTAAATTTGATTTATAACTAATTAGATTACCCTTTCTAAAGAAAAAAGTTCTTGCGTCTAGGTGTTTTTATTTTCACACTCTCTTTCTCTTTTATTATATAAAAAATAATTTGTTTGGTGTTTGGTGGAGAGTGAAGGTCTCATTGCTCATCAGCCATCGGCCATCAGCTCGGAGAGCGCATGACAGTCCATAACATGCGAGGCTTTAACTTGGATGCAAGCGAGAGACTCAGTGGCTGTTTAGTCCTCGGCAAGTGCGTGTCAAAACAATCTTCGCAAATATTTTTCACACAACTGGTGAAAGAAAAAACAAAAAAATAAGTTATTTTCGTATTTTCATTGTCGAGATTGTTTGTGGTTGTGGATTTGTTGTTGTAATTGAATTGAAGAGTGGAGGCGGCGGCGATGTCCTCACCCGAGACGTCGTCGTCGTCGTCGTTGATTTCATCGTCGTCGTGGTCGTCGTGATTCTTCCATATCTTCTCCGGATGGCCAACGTGACGGTAGACTCGGATCCTACCGCTGTCCCTTCTCTTAACGTACCTTACGCTATCTGTGAGGTCCTTGTTGCTGCTGTTGCCGTCGTCGGCAACGCGCTTGTCCTTTGTGTATTTCAACGCGAACGGAAATTACGTCGTCGCACTAATTATTATATTGTATCACTGGCAGCCGCCGATTTACTCGTCGGTTTATTAGGTAGGCTTTTTATTTCATTTCGGTGTCCTTGATTAAATCAAATTGTCCGAAAAATATAGGAATTTACGAGGCGCCGGGTTAATAGACCTATGAGTAATGAAATCAAAAAAATTGATCTTTTAGATTAGAAATCATTGAATGAAGCTAAGCTAAAACAAAGATTACAAAATTGAAATAAATTTTTTCTAGTCATTGGCTGATAAAATTAGCTTTTTTTCACATCTCATTTATTTATTTTATTTTCAAACTGTTGGTTCCCGAGTAAAAATGATTAAAAATGATCGAGGGATACACACGCCCGCAGTAGGTCTGCAGAGTGAAACTTGATGGACACACAGGGATACACACGCCCGCACCACGGACACACATTTTTCTTCCGGGCACTTTCGATCTACCGAGTGTATCCCTGTGTGTCTCTCAAGGTTCACTATGCAGATCTGCTGCGGGCGTGTGTATCCCTCGGTCATTTTTAATCATTTTTACTCGGGTTATATATATATATATATATATAAATCCGTTAATGTCAAAAAAAGGATTTTCTCCTTTATGCATTTTTAATTTTAAATGTTTAATCTTAAAAAAAAAATTTGGAGTAACCCTAAGTGAGATTATCTCTAAAACTATAGAGTTTTCGAAAAAACGTGTATAAGAATGTTCATTGGACAGATCTAAAACGTCGAGACCAAATTTTTTGACGGTTACCACAGTTTCCCTAAATAATACTTTATATTGTATAGCCAGCCCTCGGGCTTGGTGTAGTTAATAGCGTGCCTACCAACGTCACGGGTTCGGACCTCAGGCCTATGATTTTATTTAAACCAGTTGGATACCAAATGGCTTAAATAGAATGAAATGCCTGGACCCCAATATATATTATAAATAATAACGGTTATCGTCAAAGTTTTAAATAGCCTAAGTTGCCGAAAAGACTGTGTGAATGTGTGTGAGTGGGAGTGTAAATGAGAAAAAAGTGAGTGTTTAAAAAAAAAAAAAATTGTATAGCCTAGAATAAAGTAAAATAAAATTTTGAAGATTCTTTAATAAAACTAATCTTAGATATTCATTTATTGGAAAATTGTTATTTTGTGTAATTGTATGCTAGTATACTTGTATTTATTCAGGAAAGATAGATAATCTTAAAGAGAATTCGAGGCTCACTTTTAATTGCTTAATTGGAGAGCATTCCCGGATAAAGAGCAGGTGAAAAATAAAATTTCGTTATACGAGTATTTTGTAGTCAATGTTTCGAGCACTAGTCACTCTTATCTTCAGGACAAACAAAATTGTCAATTAAGTACAGCTGTCAAGTACTCCGTATTTATCTTAAGTTCATAAAACCAGATTTTTAATTTCTTGTTATTGAAAGAATTATATGTATCCAAGAAATTTAGATATTTCACTGAAACTTAAGCCACTACAAAAGCTCTCTGACGAGTTATTTGTCTAAATAGCGACCATCTAACGAGTAAGAATCTCGAAATTAAATCAAAATTCTTGATCATTCTTTATGAAGACTAAACTAAATTCAATATTTTCTTAGGCCTGGATTTGCTTTTTTAAGATTCAAAAATCTGGTGTGACTGGCGCACAGCACACAACTTTCTCTTACCTTCGGTAATTGAAAGTTGTGTACTGTGCTTGTCACACCAGATTTTTTGTGTTGACATGTATTTAGTTTCCGACAGTAGGGTACAATTGAATTCAAGATGTAAAATTTATAAGTATGGGAAAATATTTATATTTTGATACCATGGCAACCATTTCTCCTATCTTTTCTATGGAGTACAAGAGTAAAGTGGTCTTCAGAAGATTTCAATCACAAAATGAGAATATACGTTTTATAGAGAATCTAAAAAATAATTGATTTTTGAATTTAAAAAAAAATCGTTGGAGCAAATTTTGAGAAAATCGAAAAAAACTGAAAAAGTGAATCAGTAAAGTGCTAGTACTTTTTGGTCGATTTTGTTCAAAAGCTTCGTGTCACGTCCCATGGGGGTGTCTAACTTAAATATAAAATTTCAACCTCCTGGCTCTTTTCGTTCTTGAGATATTTTGTTCACAGACACACAGACACACACCCCCCCCCCCCACACACACACAGACAGACCATGTCGCGAAAACCACTTTTTTGGATTCAGGGGACCTCAAAACGTGAAGATCCATCAAAATCTCGACATCGAATTTTTGACATGAATCCAATACTTTCTCTCTATATATATATTACATATATACATAGGTAAGAGAAAGTAAAAACAACTAGCATGATGGTTGATAGACTTCCATTCTGCCCAAATTGTTTTTCTAAATTTTTTTGTTTTCTGCTTTAAGAACAGACCTTTTTGACCTATTTTATCTAATCTCGAACAACCCTTGACGCCCCTTCAGGGAGTTATTTCTATCGACTTCAGAGAATTAATCTCTCCCATTCCCTTACATCAAGATAGTAGTTATAGTTGTAGTTAATTAATGCAATCAAAAAATATCTGCTTTAGTTTCAAACTGTTTTCAATTATTACGTATTTTTATTTTAATGAGCTGAATTTATAAGCAGTAGGATAGAATAAAAGTCAGAGATCTTTTTTTCATTATTTTATTCAAACCCACAGAGACGTTTCGGTTGCTTATGCGACCATCTTCATGACTAGTGTTCATTCACATGAAAGACCTCTGATGTCTGTCTGTGTGTCTGTCTGTGAACAAAATATCTCAAGAACAAAAAGAATAGGAAGTTGACATTTTATATTTAAGTTAGGTGAGCGTGATACGAAGCTTTTGAACAAAATCGGCCAAAAAGTACCAGTATATTACTGATATACTTTTTCAGTTTTTTTTTTCGATTTTCTCAAAATTCGTTCCATTACGATTTTCTTTAAAATTCAAAAATCAATTATTTTTCAGATGCTCTTTAAAATGTATATTCTCATTTTGCCATTGAAATCTTTTTGAAGCACACTTTACTCTTGTACTTCATAGGAAAGATAGAAGAAATGGTTGCCATGATAACAAAATATAAATATTTTCCCATGATTATAAATTGACATCTTGAATTCTAATATATCGACGGAAACTAAATATATCTCGACACAAAACCATCTGGCGTGACAAGCACAGAACACAATTTTTGATTGCCGAAGGTAAGAGAATGTTGTGTGCTGTGCGGCCAGTCACACCAGATTTTTTTTACAACCCTCTATCAGATAGATATAACTCGTTTGGCACCCAGTCAAAGTCAATATGTCGACACATAGCCGACCGAAACGTCGCTTTCAGTTTGAATAAAATAATGAAAAATAACATAGTCGCTGTTCCTTCCTTTTATTCTATTCTGCTATTGTCATCTTTCTCCATAAACTTAAAAAAAAGATATATTTTAATAATGGAAGAAAAAAATTATCCTTTGTCGACTGAAAGAAATTGAGTTTTATATTCTCAACTAGACAAAATTTTCAACATATTTGAAACAACTAAGTTTATATTTGTCATATTATGATGAATAAATCTTTTCGTTCGTTGAGTTAACAAAACACGAATACATCACACATCTTTATTATGTAACAAACCAAAACGTATTCTAGAAACGTGCTGATGGATTACCATTGTTTTTTCTATGATACGAGTATATAAGAAAAAAAAACAAATCATGTGAATTTGATATTATTCTACTGGTGAGAGAAGGAGGCAAATGGTATATTAAGGCTTTTAAAGAAATTAAATGAAATAACAAAGACATTAATTACTTTTATTTGCTCTTCCTTGCAAAAATTGCTATTTTCCTAAATAGGATAATTAATTAAATTGGGAAACAAAAATAATATTCTTATTTATTATAATTGATTTCGCGTTCACTTCTTTTTCTTTCTTCCTTGTTTCTATTCTTCTACTCTCTAATAGTCTGACGTTTTTTTTAATACCGAATTGAAATAACCAATAAAGTACGTGGCTGTTAAATATTACTCAAGAAAGGGAGCAGGAACAGCCAAAAATTTAAAGCCTCCTATTTACGATAATATTGCCGAGACTTTTCGGTTAAACTTTATTTTCCCATAATCAGTCTTTCAAATTGTATATGTCCATTATTATGTATTGTGGCCTTATAACAACTCCGGGACATATACAATTTGAAAAACTGATAATGAGAAAATAAAGAAGTATACCCGAAACGTCTCTGTAATTGTTGAAAATCGGCGGCTTTAAATTTTTGGCTGTTCCTGCTCCCTTTCTTATACCAAATTGGAATATTAAGCCCCTATTCAGAGTCGAGACTTGTTTGCTTGCTTGGGTCTGACTCCATGAAGTGGATCTATTTGAACAAGTCGAGCTAGTTTGTGTATGTATTCATAGTCGTTACTCAAGCAAGGCCTGTTGAAGTCGAACCCCATTACCCATTGCTTGTTTGCCAAACATTTGCTCCTTTGAGTTTCTGTATTATTAAACTTTTGTTAGGAACTCTAATCTCTTATTCATCTAGATTTAAACGCTTTAAAGTACCTGATTTTCGTTTCAAATTTTTTTCACTATAAATCTGCACATCCATTTATTATTTTTGTTTGGTTTTTGGTCATTTTTTAAAAAGAAATTGATAGGCAATAAATTTTTGTCACTTAGTAGGCCTAAATAGTACTAACTCCAAAAACAAGAAGACCTAACACCATATAATTTCCAATTTGACCTTTTGATCTTCAAAGATTTCGTATACAAAAGTTATGTAAAATAATCTTAAAGATATAATCTTCTTTACCGTAAGTGCTCTTCTTATTTAATAAATTTGGAGAAAGAATTGCATTCATGTTAAAAATTCGATATTGAAATTTTAATCGAAATATCATTTGTTAGTTTCTAATTTCAAAAAATCTGGTGTGACTGGCGCACAGCACACAACTTTCTCTTACCTTCGGTAATCGAATGTTGTGTACTGTGCTTGTCACACCAGATTTTTTGTGTCGACATGTATTTAGTTTCCGACAGTACGGTACATTCGATTTTCAAGATGTAAAATTTATAAGTATGACAAAATATTTATATTTTGTTACCATGGCAACCATTTCTCCTATCTTTTCTATGGAGAACAAGAGTAAAGTGGTCTTCAGAAGATTTCAATCACAAAATGAGAATATACATTTTAAAGAGAATCTAAAAAATAATTGATTTTTGAATTTAAAAAAAAATCGTTAGAGCAAATTTTGAGAAAATCGAAAAAAACTGAAAAAGTGCATCAGTAAAGTACTAGTACTCTTTGGTCGATTTTGGTTAAAAGCTTCGTGTCACGTCCCATGGGGGTGCCTAACTTAAATATACAATTTCAACTTCCTAG